>PVKU01004177.1:16535-154503 GCA_004027475.1 Anoura caudifer
AAAAAAAAAAAAAAAAAAAAAAAAAAAAAAAAAAAAAAAAAAAAAAAAAAAAAAAAAAAAAAAAAAAAAAAAAAAAAAAAAAAAAAAAAAAAAAAAAAAAAAAAAAAAAAAAAAAAAAAAAAAAAAAAAAAAAAAAAAAAAAAAAAAAAAAAAAAAAAAAAAAAAAAAAAAAAAAAAAAAAAAAAAAAAAACAGAAAAATGAATGATAAGAATCAAAGGTTATTACTGAAGACTGTGGGAGAGTTATAACAGTGTAACATATGAGTAATGGGAATACCAGCAATAGAAAGAAAGGACTAAAACAAATATTTGAATTATTAATGGAATAATTTTCCAAAATTAATGAGGCAACAAACCAGAGATTCAGGAAGCTCAGAGAATACCAAGCGGAACATAATAACCAATCTGTACCAAAGTATATCATATTCAAACTTAGAAAAAAAGAACATAAAGAGAAAACCTTGAGGAAAAGACAGAGCAGAAAAATGTACACCTTAGATACTGATGAACAAGGATAAACATTACATTGGGCTTGTTTTCAGAAACCATATAATCAAGATATTTAAAATATTGAAATAAAAAGATACACTAATCTATATTGCTGTATTCAGTGAAATTATCCTATGAAGTAATAAAAAATAGATTTTCTCTGAAAAAAATTTCAGGGAATATTTTGTTAGTAAACCTACCTTGCAAAAAAGGTTAATAGAACTTTGGAGAGAAAGAAGATTACTGATTAGGTACTAGATTTTCATAAAGAAAAATTGGTAGAAAAAGAACAAAAATGAGAAAAATATTTTATTTTTCTTGGTGTTAATTTGGTCAAAAATAACAACAAAAATGTATTTGGCTGTTATAGATTATCAGTGACTGATACCAATATGATAATGGACTGGAGGGAGAAGTTGGGAATTCTCTGTTACACAGTACATGCACGACCTGTGAAGTGTTAACTGTTATTTGAAAGCAAACTTAAGTTTGTTAACAATGTACACTGCAAACTACAAGGAAACCATACATTATTTTTAAAGTAAAAAAAAAAAAATGGAGTTCTACAATCTCTAAAGCTTAGAAAAGTCAAAGGAATGGATTCTTCACTAAGACTTAAAAAGGAATTGCCAAAATATTGACTTTAGCCTGTTAGGACATGTATTAGAATTCCCACCTGAAGAATTTAAGCCATGACCATTGTTGCTCAGTTGGTGGGGCATGAACCTGCAAAGCAAAAGGTCATGGGTTCAATTCCCAGTCAAGGAATATGCCCACGTTGTCGGTTTGGTCTCCAGTTAGGACATGGAAGAGAGGAAACCAATTAATGTTTCTCTCTCACATTGATGTTTCTCTCTCTCCTTTCCCCTCTGTCTGAAAATAATCTTTAAAAATATTTTTTTTAAAGAGCTATGAGATAATATTTTGTTATTTAAGTCACTAATTTGAGGTAGTTTGTTGCAACAATAAGAAACTAACACATGACCTTAGCAAATTACATAGTATCTTACTTTTGCTAGGGTTTTCTTCTTTTGTAAAATGTGTAGGTAGACTCCATATTCATGTGTGTGTGTGTGTGTGTGTGTATTTTGCAGGCTATTGCTAAAACCAAAAGAGATCACTTTTAGAAAACATTTTGTTTTATTTCTTTCTTCATTACTTTCCTATTGTAATTCATGCATTTCCTTCCAAGAATTATTTAGCATTCCTAAGTAAGACACTGTGCTTGATGTCAAAACAGATATGCATGAAAATATTAAGTTGTCAGAGAAAATAACTATATATATCATTTTAATTACATTATAAAGATGCAGTCAAAAATATGCAGTAACAGGGAAAAATCTAAGCCCTCTAAAATTATATTATATTCCAAGGGAAATTTTTTTAATATTAAAAAATGGTAAACATTGGGATTGTAATTTTGTCAAAGATTGGAAGGAATTGGCCATCTTTCAGCTTTTACTGAACAAAATGGAGAATAAAATGTTTGCGAGCATAATGCAAAGGAGAGGGTAGTACAGAGGAAGATTTTCACAATTATTAGACAAGTCAGAAATTGAATGGTAAGTGATAGCGACACTCTGTAGAAGTACAGATCAGTAAAATTTCCTGTAATGAGGGAAATATTTCATGTTTGGCCATTGAATATGCTATCTGCCAATCAGATGTGACTACAAAGAGCCCTCAAGGTGTGGCTTGTATAACTGAAGAACTAAAACTTTTTTCCATCACCATTTATCCCCTCACACCCTCTTCTACCTCCACCCACCCCTCCGCACCACAATTGCTTCACTGTTGTCCATGTCCATGAGTTGTTTAACTTTATCTAACATTAAAATAGCCACATGTGACAAGTGCCTACTACAATAGTTCAAGTCAAAACTGGCCATGATTAGCTTGATCATAAAATGACAATCTCAGACCATGACTCTGCAAATGATCATGTCCTAGGTGAATTTTCTCCAAATGAAATACTGAGTAAACTACTGGTATATATATCTAAGGAATAAAGGACATGTATGTTCTGATTCAATTAGTCATTCAATAAGATGGACTTCATTACATATTATACTTGTGAAAAGATCTGGAGCATCCAGTTTTGCTAAGTAGACATGATATTATTCTTTCATCTTCTGTAATATTTTTTAATGCAATAGGGTACAAAATATTTATTAATATGGTTTCAAATTTGTTTTAATGCCAGTATTTACCTGATACAAAGGGTGTGTCACCTATTTTCTTATGAAAATATGCCATTATTTTAAATTACCCATTTATTACTACTTCTGAAAATTCATATGTAATATAGGTCAGATTTTTTTTAAGCATAAGGGTCTATTGTTTTAAAATAGGAAATGGTAATGGATATTTTTCTTGGTATACTGTAGGTTAACACTCTCTTTATATATTTTTGCAGAATAGCTAATGATGAGGAAGAAATTCACATTTTATTATAATCTATAATTTTGATATAAGGATAAAGTAATTATTGAAATATAAAATTACATATTATTCACTTCAATAAATATTTAAAATTCATAACTTTTTTCATAAGTGTATTTTATCATGTATTATAAGTTCCTCATTATGTTGTGGAAGGAAAATTAGACTACCGAGGTGACATGGTAATTAGGTTCTCACAATTACCAATTTATTCCTATGTATGTTCATTGATTGTGCACCAGTATGTGCAGCCGATAGGTAAGGGCACACGGGTAGAGTTTGAAGAGTTCTTTTGATACCCCTAGAGCATTATAAACCCTGTTTCTTTTTTCTTTAATTAACTAAAAATGTTTAATTATATAATAACAAATTATTACTTGCATTGTTCTTAAAATGCTTGGGTTTCCTGTCCTTGGGAGTTCTTACACAAGTTGATACTATATACAAACTTTCACGTGAAAAGATAATCATTTTCCTCCTTTTAAAACGTGTGACAGGCTAGTGAGTCATTTCTTCCAATCTATTTTACTTATACTTTATTGATAAAAATTGTTAAGCTCTAAGGATGAATATTTTGGCTAAACATAGGATATTTGGGATAAAAAAGATGGCAGGTAGGTAGTCATTGGATACATCCCTTATGCCACTCAGTTAACATGGCATATGGCTACTAAATTTATGAATTCTGTAGATTTTTCTGAAAAGAATATTAGAGAAAAAATAAAATAAATAAAAATGAAGATGAACTTCCTTTAAATTAACAGAAAGCACATTTCCAAAATCCTAGCAATTTTCCAAATACACTAATGTATCAGGAAACAAAGGGTCAGGTATGTGAATGGACCATACAAGTGGAAAGAATAACTCTATTGGTATCCAACTTCCAGAGCTCAGAGAAGCAGAGGAGCTGAGAAGTAAGTAAAAAAAGGGGAAAACATAAGATTTCATCTTTGTAGTCTATGGTCCAAATGAATTATGTATATATATTGGGGTTAATATCAATGACAAAGGAGGGAAGAGAGAAAAGAAGTAGCATGAATTCCTCACAGAGGCAGCTCAGCAGAGACAAATATCTACTAAATCACCATGAAATTTCTGAGAAAACAGTATGACTTCCAGCTAGTATAAACTACTATCACCCTACAGAGGTAAAGAAGGAACTCTAAGAAGGGGTGTACACTGTGTGGGGGCCTCATGCAGTAGAAGAGAAATTAATTCACAGTTAGCATATTACTATTTAATCAACTTTGACAGTTATTGAGAAAAAATATTTTATTATTTATCATATTACTTCATTGCACTCTGTGCATTTTAATTATATTTTTATTATTTCTTGATTTAGAGTCAAAGTTTTATTCCTGAATGTGTACATATATATTTTTTATTTTATAATTTGAGCCCTTAAAACAGCTTTTAATACTTGCATAAATACACATTTCAGATATATATTCTTGATCTATCAATCCAGGATTATATACAATCTATATATAAATATATATTTATATATGTAATCATATAAATAAATGCTAAAACAATAATAAAAATATTATTTTCATATAATTAGCAGCACTGATAAGTAAATAAGAGCTGAATCTTTGGAAAAATACCAGAAGCTATTATATTCAAGAAAAATATGGCAAAATAAAAAATGCAATTTTACAACAATATAAGTAAGAAACAGAAAATTTCAGAGAAAATATAAATAATTATTAACCATTCTACTAAAACATATATAAATCATTTTGCAATAGGTTAACACTATTATGCCAACATTTAAGAATAAATTTTAAAAAATACTAATCCTAAGCCAAATGATTATGTGGCAGAAAAAATAAAGTCAAATGACTTTGTCCACAGACATTGATATCTCAAGCACAAAGCAATAATTTCGAGGCTATTTAAACAATGGATAAGCACTCAGACACGTGAAACCCGTCCTGTGCTTTTGGTGGTCATTCTCTTACTAATCTGCATGAGCCAGTCTGAGAACCACAGCCACCAAACCAGCACCGAGATATTCAGAATTGCTCCGCATTACCATATTGTCATGCCACAGATTATAAAATAGGGATGGCTAAATTACTATTTCTTGAGGATGGTAAAAACTAAAAAGTAATCATCATTCTCCAAATTTCACAGAAAGTAAAGTGACTTCAGGCTGTTAATTTGCCCAAGACCCATAGCTAAAAAGAGGCAAATGCAGGATTCAAAACTTTTTTTTTAATGACGAAGTCTGCTTCGTTCACTGTCTGTGCTACTTTAAACAAAATAAGTATTTTATTTAAACAACTTTTAGAACAACAGTTGTTTCTCTCCTACCACTCACATTAGCCCTACATAACAAATTAGTATGCTGGAAATCTCTATAGGCTTGATTCTTTTTAAAAAAATATATATATATATTTAAATTTCATTAAAAATAACTGTATGACATCTGTCAGGAAGTATGATGTCTACTAGAACATTTAATTGATTTGTAAATAAATAAATAAATAAAACAGCTATTCTTTTTCCTGATGGTCTAAATTTTTTCTTAAGAGATTTTAAGAGGAGACTTCTCACTTAATCTTCAATATAGGTCATTATAACCTGATGACATGCACACATATTTTTATTTCATTTCATTTTATTTCACTTCATTTCATCTCATTTTATTATTATTAGGGAGATGGGAATGGAGGAAGAAAGACAAGGAGAGACACACTGCAGTGAGAGAGAGAGACTGACTGATTGTCACTCACATGCACCCCAACCGGTGACCAAACCTGCAATCCAGGCATGTGCCCTGACTGGAAAGGGAATCGAACCTGTGAACTTTTGCTTTGAGGGACAACACCTCACCAACCGAGTCATACTGGTCAGGACCAATTATTTTTCTTCATTTTGGACTGAGAAGCACTAAAAAATTGAATATACACCCTCAATACTTATATATTAGAAAATTTAAAAAGTGCTGGAACTCTGTCCATGTTTCTCTTGTATTAACTTTTTGTTCTATTTGTGTTCCAGTTACTAGACCCAACAACAATCAAAACCCCAACACATCCAGAGACCCAACATAAACAACATCCCCAAAGCAGCAAGTTCAGGAGGTCAAGGAGACTGCACCACTGAATCTCACAGGTCTCCTGCCATAGAAGTTCACACCACAAACCCAGGGAGTCAGAAGAGATCAATTTAAGAAGCAGAGGTTAACAAGTAGAGTCTTACAAACAATGAGAAGGCAAAGAAACAAACCCCAAATGAAAGGAAAGAAGGAAGCCTCAGAAAGAATGCTAAATGAAACAGAGGCAACTCAACTATCAGATACAGACTTCAAAGGGATGGTTATAATGACTGGAGAACGTGAATACTTTTTCTATCAAAATTATTGCTCTTTGTCCTGGGGATAACTTACTTTTTCTTTCCTTCAGACAGACGGCTCAATGAAGACACTCCACAAACTATGGTGTCCTAACTTCATGTTTACTTAATTGTTTAAAGTTTTTTTTTATTTTTTCATGCTTCTGTTGCTGTTTATGGAGTTTGTTCCAAAAGTGATGATATTCCTTGTGTTTTAAATCTGTTACATTCCATGAAGCAGTGTCATTTAAATGCCATTTCCTTATGTTGTTGATTATATTTCCTTTTAAATGACTTTTTATGATGAGGTTCCCATATTGAAGTGATATTGTTTGGTTTGTTGATAATTTGCAAGAAAAACCCTATGAAACATCCTTGTTAATTGAGTAACTCTAGTGACTATAACTGTCTCACTCCCATTCCTGTAGTTTTCTTATATAGCAAGCACTATGCCCTTTTGTGGAATATGGTGATATTTGTCTTAAAATAAAAATACAAACTTATAAACAAGTTTATATAATCATGCAGTGATATTTAAATCAATGTGATCTGTATATGATGCTTTTAGTATCAAAGAATGATTCAAAATACTTCACATGGACCATGACCCCAGACAGAGATGATAACATTTATTTGGCAACTAAAAATGAGTTACTCTTCAGGTACTTCTAAAATGGCTGAGTTTATCAATTTTTAACTTCATGACCCAGTTTACATACATCATTGAAATGTAACCTCAAGCCATTCAGTCAAGACTTGTTCTTTTGATAACTGTTTCTTAACATTTCACTCTCCCCAGTACTTTCAATCATATTGGAGTTAATGTGTTTAGCTCAGACTTGCTACATTTGTTAACTGTATGCATTAGTCAGTTTGGATGAAAATCTATTTAAGGAAATTATTTGACTATAGCATAAACTTTATGAGAACAAAGATGTAAACAAATATGTATAGAACATTTCAAGACATTCCATTAGCTTATAGAATTTTTCATGTAAACTTTGTGATTTCAAATAATTTTTTATTAAATGTAATATGTTCATGATTTCTGACATCAGTGTAGTAATTCCATTATTACTGCTCCTGAAACATGACATGTAAGAACTACAAAAAAATTTCAAAAATTTTGAAAGAGTGTTCATTGAGCATGGCTATCAGCAACTCTCTAGAGACTTTCTTGGGGATGATAGCTATCTGTCAAAGATTTACACTCAAAATATTTCTTGATTAAAAGCAATCTGTAATTTTTAAATCCTCCCTGGAACAAAATATATCATTAACTACCCCCTGATTCCAGAAAGTGTGCTTCTATTTTTTCTATAACACCACATTATTACATGGCTCACTAATGTCCTTTTACTTCAGATTTATGACTTTCCTCTTGACCATGTATGACTGTTATTAATGATAGTTAAGCTAGTGTTGTATATTGGAAAGAGATTGCAATTGGAATCACATAAATCTAAGATAATAATTTAGCTCTGGTAACATCTAGTTGAGTAAATCTCAATCAAGTTCTGTAATTTTTTAATTATCTAATATGTAATGACTGTTTCAAGGATTAAATAATAGAGTTTTTAAGGTTCATAAAATCAGTACAGTGCATCTATGGAACTCTATAAAATTTTTTATCCCACCATAGTTCTCCATATTTTCCTCTTACTGGTATTACCTCACTTCCCCTAAAGTTCCACAGGTGGCAAACACAAGGCCCACAAGCTGAATCTGGCCCTCCACCTTGTTTTATCCAGCCCGGCACCTTGTTTCTACCTGGTGGCAGTGCCAAGCTCCTAGCCCCTAGTTAAGGAGTAGTTACATTTATATAGTCCTAAAATTATATTTGGCCCTTTGAAGGCAATTGCAAAGCTGATGTGGCTGGCCTCCAGTGAAACCCCTGCAGTAAACATTTTACATTGTCCAGTTCTTGAATTATATTCTTTCCAATGTCTACTCTTTTTCTGAGAGTTTGCTGCCTTTACTTAGACTCCATGGATCAATCTTTGTCATTGAGTTAGCAGGTGATTATCATGAACAAGCTGACCTAACATGGCTCAATAAAGAAAGTAAAGGTACAACATTAAATCAAACAGATACCTTCCGTGGTGGCTATGAGATGAAACAATGCTCTAAGCAATCTCAAGTATTTGATATCATCTCTCCAGAAACCAAATATTTGTTCCAGAAAATAGCTGCCATACAGTCCCATCGTCTCTTTTACAATCACTGTGTCATTTGACAGTCATTCCTATTCCTGACATTCTGATCTCTGAGGGGAGGATGTAGAAGCTGTTTTCTCTTAGGGAATGGAATTTCCCAGTATCGTAAAAAAAAAAAATGATACTAATTTCAAGACTCAAGCAGACTCACTAACTTGTCTACCAACCCCAAAGTTAGCTTTCTGTTAGCATACATAAATAGCCTCTCTATAGGTATTTTCAACATAATTTCACACCCCACAGAAGAGGTTTAGGATATCTTTAACAAATAACTATTAGGATCATTTAAGTCTTGATGTTCCTTATCAAAATCTGAAGTACCCACTAACGTTTAATTCTAATGGAAACAATCAATGAACAAACATATAGTAAGAAACAAAAATGAGCATTCATAAATGCTCCATTTTCTAATTATATTGCAATGGTATTTTATGGCAACTTCTGTTATGAACCTGAACATGTAGGGCATGAAATTAAAGTTTCAAATACAACTGAAATATAAAATAGTCAGGATCTTCTTAAATTAGAAAAGTAGTCAATAATTGTACAATTTTGAACTAGGGAGTAAGAAAATTCTAAAATGTGTTTATGACAACATTATTAAGTAAACCAAAATCTTATTTGCCATTCTTAAGAGTAGTGTAGAAATATGGTAATGCTCAACTTTACATGTTCTTTGAAAATTCATTTTCTAATGATCTTGTGAACTACAGTGGGAGAGAATTAAGCCATAAAAACTGCCATTTCCCCCATAAATCCAAATTATTTTCTAAGCAGGTGATGAACAAGCATAAAGTGTAAAGTGCTTCTCCATCAATGAATGTCTCTAGATAGTCAAACATAATGAGAAATCATGTAAGTACAGCAATTAAGTCAACTGAGGGGTTTTAATGCTTAATGATTGGTTTTATTTCTAATTGAAGCCAAAGCAGTTATTGCCACCCTATATGCTCCTGGATGACTTTTGACAGAAAGATCATACGGTATTATTCTTCTGACAAAACTGGTAGACCATTTCAATATTTGTTAGATACAAAAACAAAACACAGAATTTTTTTGGCACTTTATAAAGGATAAAGTGTCTCCTTTCCTTGACAGCTTAATGAGATTATCATCATTATAACCATCATCATTGCTGTTATCATCATCATCATCATCACATCATTCCACTGTTCCAACAAGAAATTTTGCTCCAGAAAGTCATACAGCTACTTGTAGTCAGATATTTTAACTTTCTTTTCATTATGACAAACGCTTACTTTTTACAGGGGTGTTCAACCCACGGACGTCCCAGGATGACTATGAATGCAGCCCAACATAAAATTATAAATTTACTTAAGACCATTTTTTTTTTTGCTCATTAATTTTCATTAGTGTTTGTATATTTAACATGTGGCCCCAAACTACTCTTCTTCCAGTGTGGCCCAGAGAAACCAAAAGTTTGGACATCCCTGAATAAACGTTTATGGGGAAGTTTGTTTCTTTACTGAGAGTGGTAAAGCGGCCTGAACTCACAGGGCTGGTTTTTATGCTGCGTCTAGAGTTCTTCCTGGATTCCTGAATGATCTCCTTAAATTTGCCTGAAGCAATAGTTCATGCTGTTCTCTTCATTACTTGTTATAGGATCATTTGACTCATGATGTTAGCCATATAGTGATACCCAGTGACTTTCTACCTTCAGCTGCCGTCTCCATTTGCTGTCTGAGAACACTTGGCAGTGTCTTGAATTTTGCTGTATGGTTCCTATAGGAGTTGTCTTATCTCTGGATCTCTTTTTATATAGCGTAAGATATTCACATATTCACCCTTTTCACAAGTATTTATAGAATGCCTTCTATGGCCTTGGTTATTTCTATAGACATTTGGCCGATATAAATTAGTACTGTCTCATTATCTCTTTCTCTGAAGCTCATGTCCCAAATTTGCCTAGGGCAGCACTGATATTGGGGTTACTCCTATTAAAAGTATTTTTTATTCTACAAGTATTTTGCAGTTCTTTGGTGCTGGAGAGAGAACAGTGAAATAATACAGACATTAATTTTGTTGCCATAAGATTAATTCTAGTTTTTTCTTTTTTTTAATAAGGAGTCCATGGCCAAAAATTGACAATAGGGAGTCAATTAACAAAGAAACATATAGTACAAAACATTATTTAATTATAAATATTATGTTGAAAATAAAACTGATTATTTAATTAGTAAAACAAAGAATAATTATGAAAATATTGGCAGGGAATTTTATGGATTAAGGCCTTATTCAGGAAATGATCCTTTAGCAAAATCTTTATTTATGAGATAGTGTTATTTACAAATACATACTTGGTGGCATATTAGAGCAAAAGAACAGTAGAGAGATGGTGTGGCTTGAGAATACTGAAGAGGAGAAAAGGTGGTATGAGAAAAATGCAACGCATTTTTGAAAGATCCCTTTTGCTGTGCAGTGAAGAATGGACTAGAAGAAAGCAAGAGTGAAAGTAGAGGGGCCAGTTAAAAGACTCTCCCACCCGACTGGGAGTCAGGGTGGTTACTGGGACAAGTGTGTTAAAGGTGAGACTGCGATACAAGAAAATCATGATGATTGTGGAAGTGAAATCAGGACCTGTGTGTAGTATACGTTGTTGGAGAAAGAAAGCAAATAAAGACATTTTCTTCATTTTTTGTTTGAGGAAATTGTGCGTGTGTGCATGTGTGTGTGTGTATGTTGGTGGCAGTTTCTTGAAATAGAAGTAAAACATTTTAGAGATAAAGTCAATGGATCTGTATTAAACATAGTTATTTCTAAATTCCTCTTAGACTTCTGTGGAAAGATATAAAGATGCATGACATGTCTGTCTTTCAAGAAAGAATACTGCGGTGAAATTTAAATTTCACCATCACTCACACACAGATGGTCATTGTGGGACTGGAGGAAGTCATACCTCAGGAGAGAATTTAGATGAGAGAAGGAACAAAAGAAATTTCTCCTTGAGAAGTGGTTGATAAAACCAAAAGTGAGATTTTAAATAAAGGAAGAGATGCCTACATAAAATCTTCCAATGGCATCTTCATTAACTACAGGGCAAATTAAAAATATCTACGTGTGAAATGACACATGCGATGACAATATGACCCAATAGATCTTTCTAGTTTTTTCACATCATATTCTACCAAACTCAACAATGCCTTAATTAAGATGTTCCGCTTTATCCAGTCCTATCTTCCATCCATGACACCATATTCCTTGAAATTTTCTCCTCAAAAATCTCCTCTTGGATCTGCCTTCTTATTTTTGAGCATCTAGTTCAGATGCAAGTTTTCATAAATTTTATGATAATTATCAGTTATACTTTTGTTATTTTGAATATAACAGATAATTTTTATTGTATGCAAAGCTTAACTATCTTAAAGCAACTACTATGGGGTGGCTTTGTTTTCTCATTCTAATATATTGCATCACATAGTATGATTCAATTGAAATTTTTCAACCTTGGTTATTTAAAAAATATATAGTATAGCTCTGTATAAACATTTCTTCTATTGAATACAATTAAGTTTAAATCTAAATTGAACTGATAATGCTTTCAAAACAATAAGGATCAAAATAAAAGTTAGTATATGGTGAGCAGATAAAACAGAATAATCCTGGGGAAGACTGATTGGAGTTAATAAATATTTCAGGTTACATAACACTTTATAGCATATAATTTTGTCATTTTGGGGTATATATTTTCATTGAGCTCAAATGCTTATGAATATTTGATGAGTAGATAAAAATTATCAGGCTGGTTTATAAAAATGTGTGTTCACTATGAGTTTTAGTATTTTTTAAAATTATGCCACCGATTTCTATAATTTAAAAAATACTTTTATAAAAACCATTTAATATGATTCAGCATTATAGTAAAGTTAAATTAAGGAAAGAAAAACAATATCATAATACTTCACCAAGTCACTATGTAAATTTTGATTGATGCTTTTCGACTAAACAGTACCATAAATAACCAGAAGGATGCTATATACCTCTTGCATTACTTGCATTTGAATCTGCCAAAGAAATATATCCCTCACTGAAATGTCTACCCGTATGAATAGGGAAACATGGAAATAAACACCAAATAATCATAATGACAATGATGGTTGTGATCATGTTGATGAACATGACAAGGACAAGGTGACAATGAAGATGAATAAGAAACAACTCTCTAGTACAAGTCTACCAGAACCTGGAACAAGTAGTTGGATGCATGTAGATTATCTGAGAAAAAGAAGGAGTGAACAAATGGAGATGGGGCAGAAGGGACAGGGGATGTGACAAGGAGGTGTAAACAAATCACAGATGTTTTGCTGAACTGCAGGCAACTGGGGATCAATCCCACTGTGGGAATCATGTAGAACGTGCCACAGAATTGTGCCTCCGAAGCAGGGGAGGTGAAGTTGCACCGGCAGCTAAACTCGACTCGCCCACCTTATCTTTACTCTTTGGGTTTTTCATGGATGCAGCACATCCAGTAAGCAAGTTTTCTTACAAAAGAAAAGCAAAAGTGGAAAAGGTGAGACACTAGTAGAAATCCTGGGAACTCTCCACCACAGACAGAGCTGAAACAGGTGAGAGATCAAGGGCCCTTGGTAAGGGCACCAATATTGTATGCTGCAACAACCTAGTAAGGATTGTAGCATATGTGTGTGTATGTGTGTGTACACACACACATACACACACATACATGCACACACTCATATACATATATATATGAGTTGTGGAAAGTGAATTTATGAAAAATGTAATAGGGTCCTTAATGTTACAATTTCCAAAGTCAGTGTTACTAATACACTATTGTTTTTCTTTAATGTTTGTTTAAATGTACAAGGAGGACAAAGACAGATCAAACTGGCAATAGTTAAACCAAGACAACACTAACTTGTGTAGTCTTAAGTTTTGTAATAATCACTTTAAACCAAATGGAATATATGTTAATAATTATTAGCTATGCTCTTGGCTATGCAATTCCTGGATTCCAGTATTTCCTATAACTAGAGAAAATTAGGTCTGATTATCATTATTTTCTCTAGGAATGCTGCCTACTATAAATTTATTGGATGTCCTAAACTAAAGCACAATCAATACTGAGATAATTGATAACATAGACATTACTGCCCTGGCTGGTATGGCTCAGTGGACTGAGTGTTGGCCTGCAAATCAAAGGGTCAATGGTTTGATTCCCATTCAGGGCACATGCCTGTGTTGTGGGCTAGGACCCCATTAGAGGGCACATGAGAGGCAACCACACATTGAAGTCTTTCTCCCTCTCTCCCTCCCCTTTCCCCTCTCTAAAAATAAATAAATAAAATCTCAAAAAAAGATAGACATTACTTAGCAGTATATTGTATTTTCTCCATTGCAAATCAGAGCTCTGCTATATGGGCTGATGAGCCATTCAGAAGTTAAGTCTTGTTTAACTTGACCACAATTTCATGTTAATATATCTTGACAGTGCATCATTAAATGCTGAACTTCTAATTCCTCCATGATTTTGTGTGTGTATAAGGCTATTTTCAGTAAAGTAGTTTTCAATAAAAGTACAAATCATTATAAAAAGTGAAATCAGATACAGAATTATATTGCAATAACGAAAAAGAGACGTTTAATGTTGGGAATCATTCTGCCTGGTTTCAGGAGTTGTAACCACCCCACGACTAAGGCTGAGTGAGTGACCTTCGGACTTTAAGCCTAAGGAGACAAAGCTTATCTCCCTGGCAGGAGTGCTGCTTCTGCTTCATCCAAACAGGCCCCCATTGCTTGGCCAGTTAGCTAAGGACGGGTAAGATTCCCTCAAGGGAGGGTTCACGTAAGTCAGGCAGGACCACTTGAAAGGCCCTCAAAGAAGGACTCCGGGGGCTGCAGCAAAAAGGAGGTGATGGACTCTCACCCCCCAGCTATCCTGACATAGCCGGAGTCCTCAATCCATCTGGGAGAAGTTTTCCTTATCTCTGGCTTTTTGGTCTTAATCCACTTAAGCCTGAAACTATGATGGAGGGCGGCGCAGCCCTGTGCTGGCTAGAGTGGGCTCCCCGGGTGATCGGGCATAAGAAAGAATTCGTAAAGTCCTGTGAAACCTGCTTTGCTAAGAGTGCTCTCATTTAAACGATAAGGGTCCGAGCAGGAAATGAGTTTGTCTCCCGAAGTTTTGTAACCCCTTAGCTGACAGACCCTGACTCAATTATACCCTCAGCCTTCTTTGAAATGTTATCTATTGTCTGATCCTTGCCACCTGACATTGACTGATGAGCTTTACCTGTATTCCTGTGTGTTACAAACCTAATGAAAGCCATTGAGGAAGGGGCTCTCGGCCCTTCTCCTTTGAGAGATTGGCCACCTCTCCTTGCCAAGCAGATTACGTCTTAGTAGTTTTATTTTCATCTGCGGTGGACAGATGGGGCTCTGTGGGCTGAGCCCCGCCACGGTTTAAGAAGCTTTATTATAATGAAGTAGATTTGTTAAAAGCTTGAAATTAAGATGGTTAACCTAGAAGAAAGCATAAAATTCTTACTTTGCAACTTTCAGTGAGAGACAGTGCAAATCCTCCACCAATCTTCCAACATTTGGCCTTTCTTGTTCTCTACAGGCAAAAAGGTGACTCTAAGATAAACCTTTTTCACCTGAAGATATACTCAGGATTGGAAAATGAGAGTGGGGAGTCTGCCGTGAAAAATTTAAAAACAAATAAATAACAGTAGATACATTTTTAAAGTATTAAATAGAGCCAGAAATATGTGCCAACTGAATGACCATGAACTAAAACAAAGGCCCTGGTCAGTTAGATAGGAAATGGATTCCAAAATGCTTTTAATGAACTTTAATAAGGCAATGGCAAATGTAAAATCTTTTTTATCGTGGATAATTCTAATCAGTTAAATTTACAGAAAAATTTACCTGAGACATCTGGAAGACTTGCTGAATAATGGGTGAGATGAAAGAAAAATAGCTTATTTTAGAGTGATTTAAAAGACTGCTTTAATTTTAGTAAAAGATGGGACTTGCCCTTTAAGTCTACTTGTCATAGGAAGTGCTGAAGATTTTTCTTCCCAGACTGCTGGGATCCCAGCAATATCTCAACTAGGAACACGGGAGAAATGAAATAAACAAGATGATGGACAAAATCAAACAGGAAGGAAAAAGTTCCCAATTCCCCAATGGGTGACTAAAATGTTGTGTGACACTAGACTTAAAGCTCCAATGACTCAACTTTAAACATCAAAACAAGAAGTGAGATGACTCCAAGGAAATGATAAAAATGCAGAATTGAAGACTTTTCTGAAAAGGAAGTTTACAGATTTGTTTTAGCTTGATAAAACTCATAAAGTAAAGCATCCTATTTAAAAAAAATCCAATTAACCCAGAAGTCATGGATGTGAATTTAGATATAAAAGGTATTTGTATGATAAGCATAAATCATAAGGCAATACACTAAGTCTGTGAATATAATCCTCATGAATTTCCTTATGCTTTAATGTATAGATATAGATCTTTAAATACGGATATGGATAGAATGTTTGTGTCATACCCCAACCCAAAATTATATGTTGAAGTCCTAACATGAAATGCGATAGTATTCATGGGTGGGACCTGTGGGAGGTAATCGGGTTGAGATGAGATGGGGGAGGTGGGTCCCAATGGTGAGATTAGTGCCCTACAAGAAGAGGAAGAGACCAGAGCTTTCTCTGTGCATACCGGATCAGAATACAGCAGAAAGTCATCCTGACTACAAGAAGGTTCTCACCAAAATCTTCTGGTGCCTTGATTTTGAGCTTCTAAATGACTGTTGTTTATGCCTCCCCGTTTATGGAAAGTTGTTAGAGCTGCCCAAGCTGACTAAGATATGCGCTCTACTTAAAGACTCTTGCTGCACTATTCAGTACGAATTGTTGTGGTAATGAGAACTTTGAAATGTAGGTTATGAGACTAGATGATTGAATTTTAAATTGTATTTCATGTTAATTATAAAAAATAAATAATCACACATGGGTGCTGGCCAAACATGTTTAACACACAGTTTATCTAATTTTAATGCAGCCTTTTTCTTGATTTTTACCTTAATCTTGGGGGAAAATGTCATTTTTGCCTTAATTCTATTGTCTTTCATCTCCTTATTAACTTCGTGCATAAACTAACATAAAATAACCTGTAATAGGTTGATTTCATGTCCTAATTTGAACCATGCCTTTTTATCTTAGTATGTCCTATAGCTGACTTCCTTTTTCTATAATCTTTGCCTAGAATTCCATTGCCTTAAGTGAGCCTAACTCTCAGGAACACTCTATTTTAAGAGCTTCATTGATTTCTGGAAACATGCTTACTGACATACACATCCTCCTGTTCAAGGCTGTCAGCGGAGCTGTCGTTCTAGGCCTTGCTTTGGTTGCAGGGTGGTTTATACTTTTTCTGGTTACTATTCATCTTCCTGGTTTACACTCTTGTTTTGCTGCATGGACCCTCAAGCACATTTCTAGAAAAAGTGGAGAGTAAATTTTTTGAATCTCTCAAATGAAAAAAAAGTCTTCTTTCCTTCCCATATTTGATTAATATTTTGGCTAATTGTAAGTCATGTTCCCTCACTGTTTTCATCCATCAAGCATTTTTAATCATTTTGATGTTAGTCTGATTCATATTGTTTTGTAAGTAAGCTGTTTACTTTATAGAAGGCTTTACAATCTCTTATTTATCTTATATGTTTTAAGACTTTACCTGGGGTTTATTTGGCTTTATCCTTCTTAATTTCATCAAACCCTTTGCATATTCTTTTAGGTTGAAGTTTCATGTTTTCCTTCAGGGCAAGAAATTTTTCTCATCAAAACATATACTATCGTCTGGTATTTTAAAGTTATTTTTCATTTTTGAATTCTATTATAAATAGGTCTTTCCTCTAAAATCAGTCATTTGCATATTTCTTCTTTATTTACTAGCTTGGTCTTTTAGGGGCAAGGGTTCCTGCATTTTATAAGATTTTCAGAGATATACCATTCCTTTTAATTACTCATGTTATTTAGTTTTAATTGAGAAAAGTTTGCTTTAATCTATGATAGTTACTTCATCCTAACATTGTATTTAGTTTATATGAATGTAAGATTTTAAAAATCTGTCTAAGGATAATGCTGGAGCTTTTTATTTTTTAAATATGTGTTTTTCTGCAAATTGTTTCAAGTTCATTTCTCCTTTGTTTATCTTAGATTTTTATTTTATTTTTTAATTTTTTAAAAATTTTACTTTGTATAAGCTGTTCTGTTGCAGTTGTCCCCATTTTTCTCTCATTGCCCTTTCCTGCCCTGTACAATCCCTGCTCCCAGAGACAGTCCCCACCCCATTGTCCTTGTCCATGGGTCCTTTCTACATGTTCCCCTTGTTTCCCCCGTTACCCCCTTCTCCCTTCCCCTCTGGTCACTGTCAGTTTGTTCTTTATTTCCTTGTCTCTGTTTCTTTTATTGCTGGTTTGTTTGTTTTGTTAATTAGGTTACACTTATAGGTGAGACTATATGGTATTTGGATTTTTTAAATTTTAAACTTCAGAATTTCTCACATCTCAGGTGATTCTTTTGAATCTGTTTATTTTTAATTTATTTTTAAATTATATCATATCAAATATGCTATTACAGTTGTCCCAATTTTCTTTCTTTACTCCCCTCCACCTAGAACCCCCATTCCCTCAGGCAATACTCACACGATTGTTTATGTCCATGGGTCATGCATGTAAATTCTTTGGCTACTCCATTTCCTATATTGTACTTTACAATAGTTATTCTGTAACTATCTATTTGTACTTCTTAATCTCCTGACCTCTTCATCCATTCCCCCATACTCCCCTCCAATTTTTCAAATATATTTCCTATTCCTTACTCTTTCTCTTCTCCCTCTGGCACCCTTAAGATGTGAATGTTGGAACACTTGAAGTTGTCCCAGAGGAAAACCCCAGATCCTGAGAACTCAGTAGATAGCTGCAGCCTACATTGAAGCACCATCATCCTACCCCTGCACTGCCGATCTTCCACCAAGGACAGAAGATGGTGATCAATGGTCACAAGCCAGTCCTTGCAGCTGACTGTTCTCAGTAAATCTCTCCCATCCACCTGCCAATAGCAATTAAGGTTCAACTACAAAAGAGGGTGCACTAAGCCTACATGAAGGGCACCCCCCAAGAGCCCAGCTTGGGTCATAAGGGAGGATGTGCCATGGACCCTAGAGGACACCTGCTACATCAGACCTGCTACTATCAAGACATGGATTCAAAGCAGCTCTGACTAATACATAGAAACAAAAACAGGGAAGCTGGCAAAATGGGGAGATGAAGAAACATGGCCCAAATGAAGGAAACTATCAAAACTGTAGAAAGAGAACTAAACGAAATGGAGATTAAAAAGTCTATCAAGTGCAGAGTTCAAAATACTGATTATAAGTATGCTCAAGGAACTTAGTGAGGACCTCAACAGCATAAAAAAAAATCCAGTCAGAAACAAAGGACACATTAATTGTAATAAAGGACAATTTACAGGGAAACAACAGTAGAGTGGATGAAGCTGAGAATCAGAACGATGATTTAGAACATAAGAAGCAAAAAAAAAATGAATCTGTTTATTTTTAATAATGAAAAGAGAAGAGAGATGACTATTTCTTTGTATGTCATCAGATTTTGTCAACTCTGACCTTTCAAATGACAATGTGAGATTCTGACCATTGTGCCTTGGCACAGAATGACAGACTGGCTCTTCATGAATAAACCCATATTAATTCTTTCCATGTCATCCAGATTATTTTAATTTTCTTTGAGGAAATTACCTGAGTTATCCTTTGAAGTCAACTGTTAAATTGTGAAGCTTCTCTATTTATGTGTTGTTGGGGGTGGTATCAGAGGTGCTCTCAACTTAGCATATAGTCTTTCCATTAAATGTTCTTGTGTCTTACCATGTGTTTATCTTCTACCTTAGCGAAGTAGCAGAAAATGACAACAGACTTGAGTTTTTAGAATCAGCATTAGACATGAGCCCCTATACTGGAAAATCCTTTGAAGAGTGTACCAACACTGACCAACTCCACATCCAGGACGATGAAATCTGTGGTAAATGAGAGAAAAGGCAAAGTTAATAAGATGATCCTATTTGAAGATGTTTTAGAGTGTTAGAGATTGTGGGAGTAAACATTTTTGAAATGGGAAGTCATTTCTTATTATAACTCTGGTGAGAAAACAAGTCGAATGAGGTTTTCAGATCCTGGATAAACTGTAAAATGAGGTGTTGTAAGGTGCTATGATCAGAGTCCAGATGACCAAGGGTTACAGAGTGGATATTACACTGAGGAAAAAATGGCAGACTGAGCACATGTTTTCTTTCTTCCCTTTCCAAAAAGCAAAAATCTACAGAAGGCACTGATTGTAGGAAGGAAGTTGGAAATCAGCAGACAAAGATTCAGGTGGATTACTGAGTGACAAAAACAGATTTAATCAGAATAACATATAGCAACTCAGAGCTTACAGAAGAGGATGTTGAAGTGCATATGTGAGCTGTTGAAGCACTTTTTATATTTTACACTCTCCCAATCCCTCCCTTCTTGGCATAGACCAAGAAGAAGTGTCAGGAAAGTGTTACCAATCAGGATCATAGATTAGATGATTGATCTTGTAGCACTTGAATGGGTTGGTCAACTCTATCCAATTCCCCCAATTTCTATGTACAGTAGAACATTTACTCCAAGGAAAAAAATGTAATATGACTTGTACGATGCTGAGGGGCCAAAGTATGAGTTATGTCCCTGAGCAGAGCTGTTATTATTTTGGCAGGGAAAGGAGTAGGTACTTGTTTTACCTGTGCTCTTCCTACACATCCTGATATAAAGTATCTTTGACATATTCTGACTGGAAATTAGACACTGGTAAATTCAGGTGATATTTGCAGTTATCAGCCTATCTTAATCGAGATATCTTGTGCGTAAATATGATCATAAATTACACAAAGCTATTTATTAAAGTATGTTGTACATATAAATTAGTGTATTATCAAAGTATGTTAATGAAACAAATAACAGAGAAGAAAAATGTATTAAAAATCACAGAACAGCAGAAATCAGTGATTATTTTCAAAGAGCTTCTGTATTACTTTCATAATATCATAGTGACTAAGATAATATCATTAAGTATATAAACTGAATAATAATTGGTGAAAAAAATTCATACAAAAGTTAACAAAGTGTAAAGAAAATATTCTAGAATGGAGAGAAAAAATAAACAAAAATTTGAGAAAAAAGTAAATAGATAATGATTGATTCAGCAAAGTCAAAACAAAACAATATTGACAAGGGTGCTTAAGTAGTAAAAATATTGTTGAAATATAGAGAAAAGCACATTATTTTAAAAATACTGGAAATAAAGAAAAATATTTTAATTGAAAAACCTACCCAGAACTAATATTTAATGAATAAAAATATATAAAAATCAAAATAAATTCTGTTACATTGAGGATAAAGAGAAGATTAAAAAGTGTCCAGAAATCATAAATCTAGTTATATTAAATCTAATGGCTTTCAAGATAACCTTAAGCCACTCATCAACAAAATGCGTTAAAAGATGAGATAATGAATACTTATCAGAACACTATATGAAATATAGAAATATATGTATAATCACCAAACAACTTAATATATTAAATGATGAAAATAAGACATTTTTATTATGGGAAATCTCTATGAATTTCTCTTACAACTCTGTGAAAAAATTATCCAATCATATATTTAGCAAAACATAAAAGAAATCAAGAAGGAAAATTTTGGTCTCTGAGAATAAAAGCCTAACAATAGAGTGCAATGAAAATAAATTCTAGGATGAAATTAGGCCTTGAAAACATTGAGATATGCTTTAAGATGTCAGGGTTATAGAACACTAAAGTGAAATTGGAAGGGAGTATGAAAGACAATGAATGTATAGCAGTAACCAATTTCAGTGAGAAGGAATGCTTGAGATGGGATGAGGTAAAGGATGTCACATGGTCAAAAGTCCTCTCCTTTAACTCCTTTTAAATCCTGTTATTTAGGGCAGTCACTTCTTCTCCAGAAGGGCAGCTTGAAGCATGTGTGCAAGAACAGACAAAATAGAAACTGACTCATAGATATAGAGAACAGACTGGGAGGTTAGGGGGTAGGGGGTGAGGGGTGAAAAAGGTAAAAGAATTAAGAAGTACCAACTGGTAATTAAGAATAGTCACAGAGATGTAAATTATTGGAGATATAATCAGCATTGGGGATATAATAAGATTGTAATAACTATATATGAGGCCAAGTAGGTACTGTGCTATACATTTGGAATAAAAAATAATATTGACTGTAAACTGTAATTAAAAAAAATAAAAGAAAATTAATTGTAATTTAATTGAAATTAAAAGAAAAGAAACAACCACCCAAAGGTCAATGTTATCAACCAAAAATATGCATTTTTGCTTATAAGCCTAGACCAGCTGGGTCACTTTTCTGGTGATGACTAGATTTTCTAGGACAGTTGTTGGTTGAGTAATTAACTTCTCTGCTCCTGGTAGGGCTCACTCAGAAACCGGAGGTTCCAACTGGGACAACTTGGCTATCCTCTAGAATGTCCTTTATGTTTAGCATGCTTGCCCAGATTTATTCTTATGAACTCTTTTTCCGATAGAAAGACCAGGAGGGCACAAGGACTTGAGATCTAAACTCCAAACTGGTACACCATAAATTTTACCACATTCTACTGAACATGGAGAGTTGTAAGTTCAGGCCATATTTAAGACTTGGTGGGATACTGCTGGGATTATACTCTAAGAATTCTGAATCACTAATTCAAAAGAACCTATGCATCCCAATATTCATAGCAACATTAATTACAGTAGCCAGGTGCTGGAAACAGCCTAAGTGCCTATCAGTAAATGAGTGGATCAAAAAACTGTGGTACGTTACACAATGGAATATACACAGGAGAAAGAAAGAAGAAACTCCTTCCCTTCCTGACAGCATGGACGGAACTGGGGAGCATTATGCTGGGTGAAATAAGCCAGGTGGTGAAAGGCAAATACCATATGATCTCACCTGTAAGTGGAACCTAATCAACAAAATAAAAAAGCAAGCAAAATGGAACTAGAGACTTGGAAATAAACGAAGGGACGGTGACAAGAGGAGATGGGTAGGGTGATAATGGGGGAAAGAATGGGGAGGGGCAAGCGAAGGAACATGATAGAAGACTTATGGGCATGAACAAGATGGGTCAAGTTTGACCGTAGGAGTTGGGGGAACGGGGTAGGTTTGTCCAGTGGAGAAAAGGGTGCGATATTGTTGTTCAGTTACAACTGTAACTGAACAAAATTAAAAAGAAAATAAATAAAGGCTTGGTGGGATATATGCCATCTCCTGATGAGAGGAGCTACAAATTCACATTAAAAATACACTGATACAGGTTGTGAGGAAAAACTGGGGATATTTCCTACATCTACCAAAACAAAAGAAATTAGTAAATATAAAAATACATATATGTATTCATTGACAGCAATATATAAACACATTTACTTATAGATGCATGTATGTGATTGTTGGTATCATACGTAATATTTTGACAATAAAAACTGGGGAAAGTTATGGTTAATGGAAGTGTGCTAAATGTCCCTTCTTCCAAAAAAAGTCAATATACACACTTGCACAAAAGTAGATTTACAATTGTAATGCAAATAATACAGTAATTAATAAATAATACTAGACTAAACTGTAAACCTGCTTTGCCCTCTATGGTTGCCTATCCCTGTATTTTATACAAATTTTGTGTGTTAAGAAATTGGGTTTTAAAGAGATTATTTAGAAATACATAGATAAGTACATAATAAATTTTATTTTATTTTATTTATTTTTTGAAGATTTTATTTATTTATTTAAGAGGCAGGGAAGGGAAGGAGAAAGAGAGGAAGAGAAACATCACTGCATATTTGCCTCTCATCTGCTTCCAAATGGGGACCTGGCTTGTAACTCAGGCATGTGCCCTGACTGGGAATCAAACTGGTGACCTCTTGGTTCACAGGCTGGAATTTAATCCAATGAGCCATACCAGCAAGGGCTATAATAAATTGTAAAATGAAGAAAATGATTTAGTTGAAGGGACAGGCAGTGAGAAGCTTGGTTTTTGTGTATGATACAGTTCTGCATTATTTGAACAATGTCTCTTGGGTATGTACATGCCTATACATTTAAACAATGACTTTTGCAATAAGACAACTTTTAAGAACAGGAATAATGGGTGTACACCACATGTCTGGAAATATGAATTTCTGTCTTATAGGGTAGGAAAAAATACAAATGATTTGAGAAGAAGCAGGGTAAGCCAACACTTGCTCCCAGTTGAGATCCCTTTTCCACCTCCAAAATGGCATATTCATGAGATTGCATATGTATCGTCTGTTTCTACACATTATATTTCACTTAGACTGTGTTACAAGACACTGGGCGTTTTTATAGATATTCATGAGAGACATGTTGTATAATTTGCTTTCTCATTGCATTTGACATTCTAGTCATCTACTCCTAGTGTGGGACAAAAATGAGATGCATACTCCATTTTCTACTTTCGTGCCTTCCTACAGTACTCAAAGGAGAACAAAGCAGACAGCAATTGGGGCAGAGTATATTGGACTCTGAAATGTAAAATCTTTTTTATTACATTCTAACTTTAAGTTTTATCTTTTTTGGAACACACCCATCTGACTTTCTTATCTGACTGGAATTCTTGACATATACATAGTAGCCTTGATTTAAGAAGGCCCTGGAAACATGCCTTTCTTACGCATTTTCAAACAATTGAGTTTAGTTTCTCTGATCCTTATGCATATTGTAACTCTTTAAAAGGCTGGGGACATTAGAAATATTGGATATTGTATACCCTTCTCTCTAATTATATTTTAAATTATATTATTTGGAAAAATTAATAATTAAAATGTCATATAAAATTAAGTCAAGGAGATGTCATAGGAGATCTAAAAATGTCACATGACACATGATTTCCATTTTTTCCCAATACATTTCACCTTATTTATGACTTCTAAAATGTCCTGAATTCTCCATTGAGCACCCTTGGGTATTCTTGAAATTGCTATTTTAGCTCTCTTATTTTGCTCTTCATAATCCTAGAGAATATTTCTGGGTCATGGCAAAAGTGTATACATATATGCTTATATAAAGGTATTAAGCATAATGATTACCCAGATTTCCCCTGCAGAAAAATGGTAGCTTACCATGATAAGCTGAATTGTGTTCTTCCAAAATTCATCTTTTGAAACCCTAACCTCTAGCACCACTGAGTATGACTTTTGGCTGCAGAGCCTTCAAAAAGATGATTTTAAAAAAAGTTAAAACCAAGCCTGCAGACTGAGCTTTAAAATAATCTGACTGGTGTCATAAGGATGGGAAAATTGAACACTCAAAGAGACGCCACGGTTGCAGGTATACAGAGCAAAGACGATGCGAGGTCACAAGGTGAATCTGGGCATCTGCAAACCAAGGAGAGAATCCGGCGGGGAAAACAAACTCGCCAGCACCTCGATCTCAGACTATGGTTCTGGGATTGTGAGGAAATAAACCTCTGTTCTTTAATCCACCCAGTGTAGTATTTTTTTTTTTTTTTAATGGTGGTCCTTGAAAACTAATACACTTATCGATGGGAAATTTACCCCCTTTGATTTCCTTCAAGCGCTGTGCATAAACAGGTAGTGGCTGACCTGGCCAGCATATGGTTGCCTGGCTACTAGAGATTTGCTTAGTTCTAAAAATTGAGAGGGAGCCTGGGAAGAAAAGGATGCCCGAAACGATTTCCCTCATTTGAATAAGAAATAGGTGTTTCTTAAGAAAACAAAAATGAGCTCAGTTACTGATTGTTCCTTTATCTCAGTTTCTGAAATACAATGTTTTACCTGCATTTTTTATAATTTTTTAAAGATTTTATTTATTTTATCTTTAGATGGGAAGGAAAGGAGAGAGGGAGAGAAATATCGGTGTGCAGTTGCCTTACAAGCATCCTGTGCTGGGAAGTGGCTTGCAACTCAGGCTTGGTTGGGAATTGAACCTTGATCCTTGGTTCACAGACCCATGCTCAATCCACTGAGCTACACCAGCCACAGCAGTTGCAACTGCGTTTTTTAAATGACTTTAAGTTCCAAATCTCATCAGGAGTTCAATTAGGGCATTGGCATAATAACCAAACATGAACATTTATTTTAAGCTACATTTCACATGAGAGACTTACTTTTATTTTTTTGTTTAAATTATAACATAAGTTGTTTTGTTTTTAAGTTTTAACTTAAAAGTGAAGCCATGACAAAAATGACATTAATGATAACTGAAATATTTTATTCTCTAAAAATATTCCCTGATGCTTGAACCAATTAAGTCGTGAGGATGTTGAGGATTCTGCCAATGTCCAAGCTCAAATTTCAATTGTAACGGTAACTGAGTGTATGGAAAGCTTCCTAAATTCTGCAACAGGAAAGACAGCTAAATTATTTGGCAGTTTCTGAGAGCAAGAGAGAAACATTATTCCTAAAAATTAGCAAGTTTTACCATATGCACACCTTGTAAAAAACATAATGCAGCCAAATATAAATTAACAGAGAATAAACATATAAATACTACTCTGCTTTTAGATATTTGTCATGTAATTTCTTCCAACCACTGTTTGCTTGTTTTTGAGATAAAATTATTCCTTTCCTGGTAATCTTTTAAAAAATGTCTCTATTATTTTTCAGAGTAAATTATTTTCTGTAGCCTGCAGCTATTTTCAATACATAAAGAATTAATAATGGTGTTGGCAAAGGTCAGCCTAACTTTTACCAGTTGTCTGACACAAAATACTTTTCTGCTCATATGTTCAGCACTTGTGTCTCTGTTTCTATTTGTTATTTTTGTTAATTATATTGATAAAATAAATTATATCTATAAAAGAAACAATACAGATTATACATCACTTCAGTTCAATCCAAATGAAATTATTGAGCACCAACTAAGCCTGGCATTTTGCTAGATGCTAAACATACAAAAGGAAATAGAGATATTTTCTTGCTATTAAAGACTGCACCTAATATATATTAATGCAATGCCTAATTATTCAGAATTTAAAATATTTTAGAGAAGAACTGCACTGAATTTTAGATTTTCTTACTATATGTTTCTTAAGAAAATTTGTAAGTTTTCTGAAAATCTATTTGAGTGTGTTTACTTTAAAACATGGAAGAACAAATCACAATTTTAAAGCTCTAATTTAGTTGAAAATATTCCTTTATATGTACACTATTTATCAAAGACATAAAAATAATTCTTTATAGTTAACCATACATTTCTTGTATATCTTAGAATATAGTATGTAATAAGTGCTTATATCAATTAGTTCTCTGTGGCTATTTTCACATAACACTTCAGCCTTCTTTGAGTTACTGGGAATACTCAAAATAAGTAGAAATTAATTTCAAAGCCCATTAGCTTAAACTCCAATCCACCATGAGCCTCTTCTAATAAACTGTGGCCCGGCCCATGCTAAGAATACCCCACATCAGTCACTCTGCCCATTATTACGAAGCAGATCGTTAAATTAATGAACGACCCTAACGTTCGAATGATCCTCCTTAATTGAGCTGAAAACTGTCTCCTCTCTTGTTTTTAGTTCTGTCTTATGAAGTAGTTCTTTCTTCCAAATAGCGGTCCTTTCATATTTCTTTATTTTTCTCCTCTCTTTCAGATTAATTTCGTATTAACAATCCCATGTATCTTTATTTTTCTCTTGTAAAAATTGTTCCACATCGCTTCCTAGTCCGGATACAGTCTAATTTGTCCACGCCTGACATGCAAAAGACCTGCCTTATGCCAATAAGGTTTACTGTGAATATCTTTTAAAATTTAGGTAAGTTTTATTTTACTGTTATTGTATTTTCCCTTACCATTTGTCCCCTTATGCCCTCTTCCACCTCCAGCATTCCCCCTGCAGTCACACGCTGTTGTTCATGTCCATGAGTCTTTTTTTTCTTTTTGTTCGGTCCCTCCATCCTCTAACTCCCTCCCTGCAGCTATCAGACTGTTCTCCAAGTCTGTCTCTATTTTGCTTCTTAGTTCAGTTGCAGAGAAACAGTAGAAGGCACACAGTCACCTAAGTGCTGGTTGACAGTGACAGAGCTTGGGTCAAGCACATAATAGATGATGCGCCAGCAGAGAACATTTTTTACATGGAAATTGAGATGGGCTCAGAGAATCACCTGACAGCTCTGCAACAATGGGTGTTTCTGATAGAGGGCCTTGCATTTTTGATTGGTAGTTAGCTTCACGTATCAGTATTGCTGGAATTCGTTACGAGATTTTCCAACCCACTGTGAGGCTAGATCTTACTTTTGTTAACCAGATCTCTGCTAAGGGTCATCTAGCCACCAGTGCCATTCAAGAGATCAATGGCTTGCTGTCCTTAGTTCCCCTAGACTTCAACAGATATCCCAAATTTAATTCAAATAAAGGGATCCTATTCCTTTGATCTAGAAACTATTTTTCCAAGTGATCATGGAAATGATTGATTTCTATCATTCATTTCCATGATATGATAGAAAATCTATAGTGATTTTCTATATAGGACTAATGTTCAGCCTCTATGTCATTCTGCCTTCACAAATTGAGCTTTAACCACAAAAGAAGTTCCAACATTTATAGCACTTCCACTTTACATACATAATTTTAGTATAATGTAGTGATCTAATTTAAAGATTTTTTTTAAAAACAGTCAAGACTTAAATTTCAGAAATTTACCAATTTCCTTGAGTGTTCAAATACTTAGGACACATTTGCAGGTTTACTCTTTCTCTATATCTGTTCCATTTCTCCCATTAGATTTATTGGGAACATATTTTCCTGGCCTCAAGAAGTAATGCAGCTCTTTACTTAAACAGGAGCTCTATTGCTACCTACCACTATGGACTGAAATATATACCCGCCCAATTCACATGTTGAGGTCTTAATCCCTCAATGTGACTGTATTTGGAGATGGGATTTTTTAGGAGGTAATTATGGTTAATGGGGTCATAAAGGTGGAGCCCTAATATAACAGGACTTGTGTCTTTATAAAAAGAGGAAGAGACACCAGTGTGCTCGCTCGTGTGTGTGCTCTCTCACTCTCACTGAGAGTGTGCGGAGCAAAGGTCATGTGGATAGTGAGAAGAATGCCATTCGCAAGCTCAGAAGAAAGGACTCACAAAAAAATCAACACTGCGGGAAGTCCTTAGTCTTGGACTTCCATTGTCTAGAACTGTGAGAAAATACATTTCTGTTGTGGAAGCCATGTAGTCTGTGGCATTCTGTTATGGTATCCTCAACAGACTAATATATCGTACCAACACACACGGTATGTGTTGTGGTTGTGTTTGTGGGGGCTACTTCACAATGTGCTATAGAAACCCGGATGAAGAGCAAAAATCTAGGGAAAACATTCACTGCCCATAAAATTAAATGCATTTTCATAAGTACAAAAAAGGTTTCAAACCTTACTGAACCAATCACATTTTACTGGTACTTCAAGTAAACACCTTAAAGAAAGATCAGTATTAGATAATACTCCTCATGTTCCTCAGATATTGCAATATTTGTTTCATTTGGAAGAGGTTATATGATTTAAATAAAACCAGAATTAGCAATATCAAGAAGACTGATGTTACTCAAAATTGAAAACACATTTATATAACTTATTTTGATTTAGATTATAGGGATATTCAATGTCAAGCCTTCTCTTCCTCCCAACATTCAACAAGAATTACTAAAGTTTTCTATCTGCAATACTATTCATCCAGGTTCTCCACAGGTACTGACCTGGACTAACATTATATAAAACCAAAGACTGGATTACCTCCTTTTACCAGAGATCCAGGATTAAGTGTGCCAAAGGTGTACTTACCTGTGAAACTCTCTCTCAGGAATACACAACAATAAAGAGAAGTGTGTTCAAGCTTATCAGCTCCTACTTGACCTTTTTCCTCCTGAAATTGAAGCTTGGTGTATTTCTAGGTACTGTATGCTCAGATACACGCTTACCACACTGAGCCTGAAGAAGCATATATTGTTCTAGTGTTCTCAGGTACTGAGAGTTTTAGGATAACAGACTTGATCTCTTGAAAATGTAAATAAATTGATTAGCTAACAAATATTTTAAAAAAACTCAAATTTTATACTATAAGTTGTTCTACACATGAGAATAAAACATGAATGAAGGAAACATATCTGGCATCAAAATCTAATGCAACTTCCTTCAAACATTCTTGCATCATCTTCCTCCATGCACATGAACAGTCTCATTTTGCTCAGGAGTTCAGGAATCACAGAGTAAGGGCATGGCTGCAATGTCCCAGGGAGTCCAGGAGCCTGGTCTAAGTAGAGTACATGTGCAAAGTAAGAAGGCTGCAGACTTAGCCAGTAATTGCTGGCCTAGGATAGACTTCTTTTGGATGATGGGCTATAGTAGCCTGGTGCATACCAGCATTTATTATGTCTGTGGGGAATATAATGTGCTTATAATAAAGTTGTAGGCACTGGTACACAATAAATCCAGGGATTATAGATATATGTGTACCCATATGTGTCCAGGATATCCAAAATTATAGCTAATATCATTTGATAACTAACTTATATGAATACACCAAAATCTTCTACCAGGAGGCTCAGAGAAATCAATATTGAAATAGCCTTGTTATGTATGGAAACAGCTGTGATCCACTTTATGCTGAAGGCTGATAAATCTGTTTCCTGCTACTCAGAAAAGTCTATTAGTTCCTACTATATTTTGAAAGTTAGCTTCTGTTGATTTCTGCTGCATGGTTATGAGCATCTCACATAAAAAATAGGAGTCTTTGGCCAGAGTGGGTCCTTGTATTACCAGGAACCATGGATTGACCTTCCCACCCTTGCCAAATTCCAGTAACTCCACCATCCATGTGTGACATGTGTTTCACAGTTTCCAAAACCGTCATCTGTTGACCTACTTTTCTAGACAGAAGAATAGCTATCATCTCGGTAAAGATACAAAGTTATCTTGTTCAGCAGACCCAGACAGTATCATGGGAGACCACGAGTGCAGCACAATTCACTGAACTCTTGCCTGGGAAGACTTTAAAATCACTAACAAGGTTTCTCTTTCTCTCATGACACATTTTGTTCTGGAATTTGATTTAAATATTATTCTTACTTCTATTTTCTTTTTGTTTAAAAATAGAAACCCTTGGTTTTCCTCTTTATCGCTTTATATACAATGTCACAAGAGCAGAATGCATAGTTTTCTTGAGCATGCATGGAAAACTCTCCTGAATAAGTTAGAATACAAGCCCCAATAAATCCACATAAAGTAAGTTATCTGACCACAGTGGAATGAAGGGAAAATCAGTAACAAAGAGAAATGACTACAAACGTAAATCACAGGGGAATTAGAAAATAGTTTGAGATGGATTAAAGTAAAAACCCAAAGGATTAGAATTTATGGGATGCAGGTAAAGTAGTCTTTATGGAAAAAAATATAGTTTTAAAATTTTATCTTAAAAATAAAAATTCTTAAATCAGTACCCTAACTTTCCACCTGAAGCAACTTGGAAAAAAAGGGCAAACATTTTCAAAGCTAGCTTGTTACCTTAACATGCAATATTACACCTGCAGAGGCTATGCAGTTATCAAGATCAGATCAGAAATTAATAAAACAGAGACTGGAAAAACAATAGAGAAAATAAATGAAAGCAAAAATTAATTTTTTGAAAGGCTCAATAAAATGTGCACATCAGTAGGTAGAATAAAATGAAGGATACCACCACTGGTGACATTCCAGCAAGCTGGATAACTTAGAGAAAATAAACTTATTTGCAGAGAAATGCAAACTACTAAAATTGGCTCAAGAAGAATTAGAAAATCTGAGAATTTTTTAAAACATTGAGGAGAAAACTATACTTGAACAACAATAAAAATCAAAAGTATTTTAAAAAAAGAATAGACCATAATTACTCTTAGTAATTCTTTTTTAAAAATCCCCACAAAACAAATTCCAAGCCCAGATAATTCCTTTAGTGGATTTTACCAAATATTTAGATAAGAATTCATTACACTATACCCCCAAATGCATCAAAAACAGAAGAAGAAGCAGCACTTCTCAACCCATTCTACACACCCAGGATTACCCATACCAGAACCAGACAACTGCATCAACACAAAACAAAAACTGCAGGCCAATCTCTGTTACCAATATCAACAGAAAAATATTCAAAAAGACTAGCAAGTGAAACTCACCAACATGTACAAAAGCTTATATACCAAATGGATATATTTGAAGAATGAAAAGTTGTTTTTTCTTACTTTTCAGTTACAGTTGTCCCGCCTCTAAATAGAAGACGCCGATATAATCAACCCCAATTCAAAACTCTGGGCACTGACTTCAATGAGCTTTCCTTGTACACAACACTGCCCACCTGTCATCACAGCTCCTTGCTGGGGAAAGTAATTCTGTCCTGAGTGACTCCACGGGGACACAATATTTGGAAGTGTGTGACTGATTTCTTCTGGACTTCATTTCACCCCATGAGACTTTCCCCTTTGATCATTTTGCTCTGTGTTCTTGCACTGTAAGAAATCATAGCCACCAGGACAATAATATGCTCCACACTGGGAGTCCTCTTAACAAACCCGCAAACCCTGGGTGGTCCTAGGACCCCTCAGTACGAGGGTACAACAACCATGCTATGCATGTAAGGTTTCATTTAAGTGTATTGTTTTTGGTATCTTGATTTGTACCATGTTTAAAGGATATTTTGTTTATTTTTGCATAGAAATTCTGTAAAAATATTTTTATGGGGGATTTTTTTTTGAGTTACCATATTTACTGATGTACAATTGTTGCATTGCCCCTTACCCCAAATATGGTATAGGGTTTATATATACTAGCATATGTGCTGTTGCTGGCTAAGTACCAAATTTATGCCAACTGATATTTATTGCTTTATTTTTTCTCCCTTACCTAAAGACATTTTTATTGTTTTTTAGGGAGAGTGAAAGGGGGACAGGAAAGGAGAAAGGAAACATTGATGTGAGAGAGGCATCGATTGGTTGCCTCTCACAGGCATCTGGACCAGGGATCTCAGGTGTCTGTGCCAGCACCAGGAATCAAACCCACAACCTTTCAGTTTTGGGACGAGGCTCCAACAACTGAGACACCAGCCAGGGCTGATCTTATATTGACTTACAGGGTTCAACATTATATAATTGCAGGGGCAGCAGATTAAGGCCATATATTCAGAATTTATAAAGAGAGACTAAAGCCTGGTCTATGATGCATTATGTTTACATGGAAAACTTTCCCTCGGGAAAAAAACTGAATTGTATTTTTCTCCAAAAATAGTATTGAGAAATAGAGAAAGCCTACAGTATTCTTCTTTATCTTATTTGCAAGATACTATGGGACATTATTTCCTCTTTGTTGCTTCATTGTATTTACATAGAGGAAGAGCTTTTGGCTGATTATCGAATCTCGGAAGTAAGGAGTTACTAAAGTTCTCATCTCTGCTCTTTCTCATCTAGGGTCAGGATAAATAAAGTGGATAAAGTATCCCCGTGTTTTTTTGTTTGTTTTGTTTTGTTTTTTGTCTCACTACTCAATATGGCCAAAAAGGAAACTATTCAGCCAGACCTAAACTGAGGTAACAGATGTTTCTTCTCATAGCAGAAGGTATGGGTGAAAATTCATCCAAAACATTATCAAGACATTATCCTGTTAGTGATAACAAGCTCAAAAAAAGCATGGGTTTTTGTCTCCCAGACAGTTTTATCTTTATTACTAGGAAGTGCTTCATGAAGAACCACTGGTGAAAGATAATTAGAGCTAAGGGTGAAAATACAAATTACGTGTGGACAGCTCATATGCCATTAGACTTCCCAAGATAGTCCCCTGCCTACCTCCTCTTGTATCCATAACCTCGTGGGAACCTAAGTGGCTGAAGTTAAATTTTGATTTATTAATGTCTTCAATCTCCTAGAAATTATATGAGGATAATTTAATATAGATTATCTGTTTCTAACTGCCTTCTATTCTTTACCCATATCTCTGTCTTTGGGGCTTATTTCTTAAGACCAAGAATTCTGGAACTGCAATGACTGAGAAATCAAGTATGCTAACATGGGATGGGAAGAAGGTATTTCGGCATAGAACCTGGGTTAATTACATGCCTCTAACTGATAAGCCATTAGTTATAGCTCTTAAAGTACACACACACAATCATAATATTCAGGGCAACACACCCTACATCATTTCCAATGTAAAGAAAATATTACAGCATTTTGAGCTGTCTTTGGTGAAATTTTTTGTCATTTTATTTTATATTTATTTTTAAATAGATAATCTTTATTATATGTTAATTGTGTATGCTTCTGGTCTCTAGTGAATTATTTATGAAAATAAAATTTATATCAATGAGTGAAGACACATCGATTAAATTTAACCCTTAATACAACTGTAATACAAATATTGAAAATCATCCATCTTATATATACAATATCACTTCATTCTTTGTTTCTAAATTTCTATAAGAAATATTATTGATACATTAATATTATGACTTATTTTTATTTTCAAATAGAAATAATTTTGCATATCATGATTTAATTTTCTGACAGAAGCAACTACTAGCTATACATTTATTAATCTCTGTTGTATGTTATTTTATATGTGTGTATGTGTGTGTATGTATATATACATATGTAATTTGTCCAGAAAAAGTCCAGCCATTGTTAATATAACGAGAACGGTCTGCGTGGCATTGATGTCACCTGGCAGCCAAGGAGAGTGGCCTGGAATGCACACGCATGAGCAACGATGCCTCCACTGTACTACTCAGTGAGGGGGGCTAGAGGCCATTCAGTGAGCATGTGTGCTGTGTGCCCCTCACGTTAACAATGACTGAGCCAGAAGGGCAATGAATCTGCATCAAAATTTGTGTTAGACTTGAACATTGCTCCTTGGAACCTATTCAGGTGATTCAGGAGGCCACAGCTATGGGCAACTGGTGATTGGCAGCTTCATCACGACAATGAACCTGCTCATGTGCCACATCTTGCCCAGCAACTTCTGGTTTGTCTTGAAACTAAAATCACCTTTGACTTCAGGCTGTTGATTAGATTCAGGAAAATACATGGGACAGCTGATGGCAATTGGGAGACCTGTGTGAGATCCCAAGGTGCCTATTTTGAAGGGGACTAGGGCATCATTGTCCTATGTACAATGTTTCCTGTATCTTGTATCTTCTTCAATAAATGTCTCTATTTTTCATATTACGTATCTGGATACCTCCTGGACAACCTCATATAAATGTGTATATGATCAGTCAGATGACTACATAAATATATATTTGGTATTTCTCCATGGTTCAGGGCTCACAGCTCCCCAAAGCCTTGGAATTTCCTAAGTGACAGGTGATATAAAGGTATATTTTGTTATCTAATGATGTCACTGCTGGAAAGCGCCTAAGGATGAGGCCTGGCTGGCAGGGGAGCCAACCTGGTAGAAGATTGGAACATTCAATCTCTTGCCCTGACCTCTGGGGAGGGAAGAGGGCCTTGAGGTTGTATCAATCACTAGTGTCCAACAGTTATATCAACCCAGTCTATGTAATAATGTCTTCGCAAATAATCAGTGTTTGGAGAACTTCTGGGTTGGTGAACCCATGGAGATTTGGGGATATTGGCACCTGGAAAGAACATGGAAACTCAGCACCTTTTCCCCATATCTTGCTCTATACATCTCTTCCATCTGGCTTTTCCTGAGTTATGTTCTTATATAATAACTAGTGATGTAGTAGGAAAAATATTGCACTGAGTTCTGGGAGCCTCTCCAGGACATTAACTGAACCCAGCCAAGAGGTCATGGGGATTTCTGATCTATAACCAGTGTGTCAGAAGCAAAGGTAACAACCTGGGTTTGTAACTGAATTTTTCCTGCATGTTGGGATCACTCTTGTAGGACTGAACGTTTAATTGTGGAATTTGATACTATCTCCACGCAGATGGCATCAAAATTCTGTGGAATTCTCAGAAGCCCTGCTAGTGTCTGAGGAGAGAGTTGCTTAGTGTCTGTGGGGAAACCCCATCCCTCACATACACACGTGCAATCACTTAATAAGCTTAAACTAGGAGAGGACTATTTTTGTTAGTTTGAAAGAATTCTAGAGGTCGTGGTGCTGTCATCCCTGCAGTTGTCAATAGTGTCATCAGGACACAAGGACTTTTATCTGGCTACCCATTCTCCCGGGCTGTATGCTGAGATAACGCTTGTGACCTTAGAGTGAGAGCATGGGCCTTGCACTCCCAGGCATCGTTTGAAACTTCGTTCAGGTTCAAAGCCAAAGAAGTAGGGAATGAGGATCACCCACTGTCATCTGTCCTTTTTTATTAGAAAGGCATTTTTTTTTTTCCCCTAGGATCTACACAACAGAATTCCTCTGATATCTCACCGACCATACCTGGGTCACTTTCCACATCAAATGATAAAAGAATTGGGTAAATTAAAGAACTGACAAGTGATAGGACTGTCATTATTGATGCAGACACAATGCACTATCGTATTCATCTATGTGGCTTGGGCACACTGTGAGCCCAGACAAAATGAGAGGTCTATAAGCAAGAGCTGCAGGAGGAAAAACATCAGGTGAGAATCATACTCCAGGATATGATATCTAATATAGAAGTCAAATTAAGTTACCACCCAGACTTTCACAGCAGCAAGGTGGATATTGCAAGGCTAGTAACATGGGACTGAGTTAGTATTTTGTCCACTCTGCACAAAACCTTTCCTCACATACCTGGTCATTCATCTGACCAATTTTTAAACTTTCTGGAAAAATCTTTGAGGAAAATAAATGATGAAAACACAACTATTTGAGGCTATCCATCATACTAGGGAAGAGAGAGTTCAGAAAACAGATCTCTCTCTCTCTCTCTCAATATGCTTCCTTTCCTAGAATTCTTGGAATAAGTCAAAAAACTCTTTTACTCTGACATACACTGAGAGTATAATATGAAGATACACAGTTAGAAATTGATGATGGTTTTCAGCAACATACAAGTGCACATTGTTTTTCTTTCTAACGTTATTCCATTTGGACACTACCAGACATGGGCTATTAAGAAAATCATTTAATTATACCAAACCCCTAAGGGTTTGAAGATCTAGATCTACATTTAAATATTCACCTAACACAATGCTTACACTTTGGTGGGAGACAAAATGGCACCTCTCATTCTTACAAATAATTTTAAAAGGCAGCACTAGAAGACAGAATAATTGCCACAGGAATTTTGGAAAATGTATTTGATGTTAATTTATAAATGTAAATAGAATTTTGATTATTCTTCAAGGGCAAAGATATATTTTTGAGACAATATTTCATTTACATCTTTGGTGCTTGCTAAAATCCCATATAATTTAAGTTGAAAAACATTATCACCCTCGGAGAAAAGAGAGTACTATCACTGTCGTTCAGCAGGAAAGTTGGTCTTTTGTACGAAGTTATCTTGAACAGCCAGTGTACACAAAACATGGTTCTTTGCCATGTTCTTGGCAATATTTGTACAGCTTTTGGGGGAAAATACATATTTTATCTGTGCTACATTCTGTTCATATCTTCTCTGCCACCCCTCAACCATTTCATGCTGTTTCTCCACAATAGATCATATGGAATGAGAGGCTGTCAGATGAATAGAACAACTTAATCATTTCCTGGTGATACATAACATTCTTAACCTTCTCTTTAAGGTACAGTCCACATCAGCAGTGGGACATTTAAAAGTGTGTATGGCTTTCCATCAATCTTTAATGCACAGTCTTGTATACACATCTCCCCTTGCCTCTACTGGAGCTGCTCATTTGTTTTATTTGACTTGGGGATTTGCTTGATTTAGAAGTTGGAAATATACATCTGTAGTATTGAAAAAAGCCTATTCATAAAACATGGAGATTTTGCCATACATTTCAGAGGAAAGTCAATGTGGCAAAGTGAAGTGTAAAATTATTTCTGTCTTGGTGTTATTTTTGAGTCATATATCTCTGCCTTTTTATAGATAGTGGGCATACTCAGAAGAATTATGTCTAAGTCATAAATTCCAATTTGCCTGGGCCATGACTAATGAGTGTCTTTAAGGTGGTAAGATGATATTACTGTCTTATCTTGCAAAAAATCTTTAAACTCTCAATCACTAATAGGGCAGGTCAGATTTAATTGGAAAACATTGGTGCTTGCTTCCTCAGGAAATGCCTTAATACTAACTTTCCTAGACTACTGTGTGCAAGTGTTTCTTTAAAATGTTTCTCTATTGGCAGATTTTGCAGAACAAGTTACAAATAATAGTACAGGTTTCCTAAAATGTGTAGAAAAAATCTGGAAATAATAAAAAGGCCTGAGATCATAAAGGAGGGTGTACGATAATAAGTGAACTAGACAACAGACGTACAACTATAGTGTGTTGAGTATAAAACCTAACATTTAGTCATAGACTTGGGGCAGTGTTCATGGGGTCCATCAGCATCTCAAACTTCAGTCTTGCTGTAGAAAAGTATTTGGAATCAGAGTGTAAAAATAAAATATTCTGAGTGGAGTATTGTTGAGTGGAGACTACAAAGAGAGAGTAAGACTGAGAGAAAAATTTTAAAAACAACAGCAGAGATTTTTTTTTTTCTTGGCTGATATAAGTATACTGAAATGGAGCACAGAAGGAGAGAAAATTTTCAGACTTATTTTGGGATCCAATGAATGAGAAACAGAATTTGGAGGTTTACTTTCAAATATTAAATTTTCTATCAAAGGAAGTCACCGGGTGATTTCTTTTGCTTTGTTTATTTATTTAGGCTCTCGTTCTCTCTCTCTCTCTCTTTCTCTCTCTCTCTCTGCTTGGAGAGAATAAAAATATATTTTCAAATGTGTCTTTTACACCATATAATATGTGTGTGAGCTTCAAGCTCTGTGAAAAAAGATAGTATTGCTCTTTAAGTCACTGATAGAGTATATATACAGAACAAAATTGAAGTGACAGATATAATTTCTAGGATTATTCTATTAAATCTGAAAAATAATATTTTGTAATGCTTATCTTTAGAATTTCCTTTCTACTTTCCTATTTACACACACACACACCTCTTTTGTAATCAACAATAAGCATTGGAATACTTCTTGAATACAAATCATCAATTCAAATGTGTTACTAATGTGGTAACCTAGAAGAAAATCATTTTTTGTTAAGAAAAGCTTGCTAATAATTAGTCATTTCTTTTAATAATTGAAAGCAAAAAAACTCAGAAAATAATTGTACAGAAATTAGTAAACCATAATCAAGATACTTTCTTATGAATTAACAATATTTAGTAAAGATCAATTGAGACATAATTTAACTTTTCTTCACATGTGTCACTGTCAGTTGTTTCCCATTTTGCACATAATTCTCAGTCATTTATGTCCTTCAAATATCTCTAGTTTTTTAAAATTTTTTAAACTTTCCAGTTCTGACATGAAACCATGCCAGACCTACTTAGAATATCCTTCATAGGACAAAAGGGTAAAAAAATTACTTATTCTGAATTTTTGTCTATATTTGTAATAACTTATGCAATTACAGTAACTTTTAAGAGCCACGTGACCCTTTCACCTTGCGTTATCAATATGTACACTGCTTTTTTGCACCTTTGGCAGGAAAATAGCTGTGAATCTATTGCCATTATTTCCAATTGAATATATGCAAATGAAGAATAAACAAGATGTGACTCTAAATTACATTGAATTGATTTTGACCTGAAACATCTCTTTGGGGATTCAATAGTAATCACTCTTTATCTTCCCATGCCAGAGTTTATTTTTGAAATTAGACAAATTTATTCTAACTAGTTTTGGGTAATAAGATGTGCCATTAAGCTGGGTAATAGTGTTTTCTGTCCCAAATGTAGGTTTACTTACTATAAAGTAGTGAAGTGGATTTTCTTGAATAGTTCATAAATTGATCCTATTTTCAATTTGAAAACAGGAGTCTGACCTAAATCTGTTCTGAGCTGTGGTTGTTGTGAGAATAGACATATGCATCCTACACAAATGACTGATGACGAGAACACAAAAGTGTCTCAGTTTTAGTTGCCTCAGATATATTTATTATTTCATATTGTTGCCTTGCATAGTTTGCAAATTCTTAACACAGGGACTAATTAATCCTTCAATGCAAACATTGACCCACTGTTTAGCCATCTGTTTTTTGTGAATAAAGTTTTACTGGCCCACAGCCATTCCCTTGCATTTACGTGTTGTTTATGGCTGCTTTTATGCTTCGAAAGCACAGTTGATTAGTTGCAACAGAGGTAGCCTGCCTCACAAAGTCTAAAATATTTACTATACAGATCTTCACAGAAAAACTTTTTAAATCCCTGCTTTAGTAAATTCTGGATTGGCAATAATGGTTTTTAGAATGTAAATGAATCAAGTGGTATTTTGTTATACAGTATTGTCACCCTATGCAGACAATAGATTCAGATTCACAGGCTCCTCTGGTGAGCTGGGTGGCTCTTGCGGGGTATCAGGGAAGCTGCTTTGCTGGGTATACTTACTCCGTTAAAAGGCACATATCTACACATGCTCCAGATGGAGGACCAGAAGATATAGTCCACACCAGCGGAGGAATACAAAGAGATAAATGTATTTACTCTGTGTCTGAGGGTGACCTCACCAGTGATGAGAGCATCAGCCAGATACCCTGGGAATGGATTTAACCCACTCAGACAGGGGACTCGATAGAAGCCTATCTATTTGAGAGAGCCACACTAGCTGAGAGAGAGAATGCATGTTTGACAGAAGAAGCCTGTTTGACCCTCAGCTGTGTCCACCCCATGCCCCGAGGGAGGCCTTACCAATGACCAGGGCACCAGCCAGATGCCCTCGGAGTGGATATACCCCACTCAGACAGGGGACTCAACTCCATGACAGCCAAACAAGGGGAAAGGAAAATATGAGGATGCTCTGGAAGTGGATTTATTCCACAGCTAACAGGCTTGATTTCCTGGGCCAGATGGGTGGCTCACTGCCTATCTTCCAGATTCTGGGCTCTCAAGAAGATGGCAGCAGATCTGTTTTAGGACACAAAGTATCCTCAGCTAGAGAGGAAGATGGGCTCCGAGCAAAGTACACCTCGGCAACATCCAGCAGCTCGTGTTGGTGAAGAAGAGGCACAGAGGTTCTTACTGGAGCCAGTGATATCCTGAACCACAGGACACACCGAGAAAGACACTTGTGTGTGATGCTGGCTAACAAATGTCTCTCGTTTTCACCTGTGGCATCTTGCATGTTCTTCAGATCATTCTGAGGTATCTGCCAAAAGCCCAGAAGTACCAGAAGGCTGTTGTTGGTAACAAAAGTCTGACATGCAGAATAGAGGAACTGCTGGATTCCAGAAATGACTCACCAGTGATTTCAACCTGAGAGAAATTTATTATCTAAAAAATAAAGAGAAAAACAGCAGTCCACTTCCCTGACTGTGGGTCGTCCTCTGGCACAAGTCTCCAGCTGAAGGCAGGTGGGGAGGAGAGACATTTTAATCTTTCAATTATTTAGTTGGAAACTTCATGTGAGACCTACAAAACCAACAGAAAATTATGAAACTGTTCAACTTTGCATCTCTTGGTAGAGGAAAGACAAATCCCACAACATAGAGAGAAAAAAAAAAAAAAGACAAGAGACAAATAAAAACTAGTCTTATTGAGAAAGGGTAGTAAGAAGCTGGGAAAATTCCTTGGCAAGTGAATAGGGACGCTGAGACAAATGGCTGAACACAAGAGCAGAGCAATTCACAAGCAGATACAAAAGGTCACCTCCCTAGAGATAACATCCGGGCCTCAGTTGTGTTTTACCTCTAGGCCCAGAAGATCGGCAAAACCAGGTGGGTGACACCAGGGCCCTCTGCAGTGACCAAAGACTCCCTGAGAGGGCACACCTGGACAAATGAGGAATATTCTACTGAAAACCCTGCCCTAAGAGTTCCCCTAAGATTCGCACATGCAAGAGAGAGACAGAAGCCTCAAGGCAAAGGACCAAGCTCCAGGTCTCCCTCTGGGGAGGAGCCAGCTCCATTCCCTTTTCTTTCTTCATCCCCATTACTTTCTCCTAAACTCTAAGGCAATGGGTAGCTGGTAGCTTATTCAGGCTAATCCCCTGAATCTGTCCCCAAAGCCTCATTTTTTCTGACTTAGTCTTTCCTGCTGCTTCTCTTACGCTAAACCCTTACTAGTTTTACTGTCCCCAGCTTCAATAAATGAATCCTCATAATAAAAAAAAAATGAATGTATCTTACCTTAGGAGGAAAAAAAACCTGTGGTCCTTTCACTCATAACTATGTATTATGGACAAATCGGTAACTTGACTGAAAGAAAACACATTCACTATTTTCTCTCATTTAAGCTATGAGTCATGGTTTGGGTTAATCAGGAGAAGAGCACTTTTAACTCAAGCTCATTAGAATCTTTAATATTGACCTGTGATTTATGCTTTGAAAAATTAAAGGAGTTATTCTCAATATGGTATAAAATGTTAGAGGAGAGAAGCAGTCTAAATATATATTGTAACAACTTAAAATGAATAAAGAATTATAAAAGGCATATTAACAGATGTTTATTTTTATCAATTGACCATTCCAAGGATTATTAAGGAAAGCTTTTTATAATATCATATAATTGGAGTAAAATCAAGCTAAAGTGATAATAATAGCAGAAGAGTAAGAAAAAGCTTATGGCAAAATTAGCATGCCAACATTACCAAAGGCCCCCGCACAGTTGTTAGAACGAGGTGGTAAATTTGGAAATGAACTTCATAGCTACCAGTGCAAAGAAAAGCAGTGATTATTCACATGATTCACATTGTCTTGCCAGTGGCGTGCTTGTCACACATTGCTTTAGTGATTAGAAACAATGTTATTGGATTGGAGTTTGATATTACACCCACCAAAACTGGCTGCATAATTTATGGAGCACAAGGCAAAATGAAAACACAGGGTCTTTTGGTCAAAATTATTATGAATTTCAATACAGCAACATCAGGGTATTATACCCATGATGGCCCTTTTACTGGCCTTTGTGTGACTCAAATAGTAGCCTAGCTGTGAACCAGACCTTGATGCCTACAAGTTATGCTCAGGAAAGTCATCAGGACTTGTCACATTCCTGTCCTAAAATATCAACATCATCATCACCAGCACCATCATCACTACCATCATCACCATCATCATCACCACCATTATCATCATGATGACCACCAGCATCATCACCATCATCACTATTATCACCGTCACCTTTGAAGTAGTAGTTATTACTTTACCAAACTCTTAACCTATCATTGCACTCTTCCCCAAGCCAATAAGGTAGTAATAGCATTAGTCAACAATAATGAAAAAATAATAATTTAAGAACACATCCATAAAATCATATCACATTGTTTTATAAATTAAAACTCTCGGAAGAAAATCATCTCAGAAATAAATCAAGGAGAGATGCTTTAGAGTATAAAAGGTGTTCCAGAGCTAGGACTCAGAGAAGATATCCAGATACCAAAGTCCATGATCTTATCAAACTTACTGATTACCTGCAATGTTCTGATGTTCTTTTCTAGGAACTATATTCCGGATACTGATACTGTGTTCTTAGTACTATTAGGTATCAGCTAAATAATGATGAATAAGACAGATCTCCCTGGAGCTTAGAGTCTACAGGAGGCTGGGGTAAGTATAACAGAAACAAGTGAACAAATAACTAAGTTACAATGGTGATAAGTGCTTTAACAAAATGAATAGAATGTTGCAATTGTGGTTGCAATCAAAGAAACTTTAGATAGAGTAGTTAGGAAATCTCTAAAGAACCATTTTGTAAACTGGGCTCACAAGTATGAGAAAAAGACAGCGATGCTAACTTCTAAGACAAGAGATTCACAGCCTGAGGAAGAGCTGGTGTCCAACCGAGAGCAAGAGAATGACGTTAGAAGTGTGTGCAGGAGGGAGTCATGTAGGACCATATAGGTCACAACATGCAAGTTTTCATTTTAAATGTAAAAGGAAACCAGTGCAAATATTTTATGTAGTAGACTGACATAATGAGACTTACACTTACTAAGTATGATTCCAGCTACTGTACACTGATGAGCTGGAGTGGAGGAAAGAGTGAACGAATTTGGTGGCTATTTTAGTGCATTGGGCAAGAGAGGACATTGGCACAGGGAGATGTGGGAGAGGTGAAGAAAATGAAGCAAACACTTCTCTCTGAGAAGAGCAGAAGGATGGTGGGTTTGGGAAAGGGAAAAGACTGACCAGGGGATCAGAAATCACTTACAGCATATTCATTTGGAGATTCATGTGGTACTTCCAAGCAGAGATATCAAGGAAGCAGTTGGCTCAGAGGAAAACTTTACCCGGAGATGTAAAGTGGCTTCCTCATGAACCCATGGCATTTATTAAGCCATCAGGTGAATGGACTCTCCCGGGAATGGAATCCAGATTGAAAAGGGAATCCAGCCCTTGATCGAGACTTGGAAGTCTTCATTTTTTTGAATCGAATACAGCAGGCTATTTCAGCAAACTAAATATTCTTGATATGTTAGGGCAGATCAGCACACTAGATTAAGGACAAATGTTCAGTGAAGCAGGAAGCAAATGGAGGAGAATCCAACAAGAAGATGGTAACACTGAACTACCCCAAATGCTGCCGCCAGGAGGAGGTCCGAGGCAATGAGGAAAACTCCCTGGGGAAGGCAGCAGGCTGCGTTCCTTTTCAAACATTTAGGAACAGAGATAAGCGCTCACTGACATATTCAATAAGGGCTTGTTTCGTTTGCACAGAAAAGTCAGAAAGATGGGAAATGATTCCAACATTCAAATCATAATTCAGTGGTGTAATGCAAGTTCAAGAGCTGGACTGTGTGTGGACAAAGAGCAAGTCTCTGTTCCCAGCAGCCTGCTTGTTTACGGCCAAATCCAGTGCTCCCTCATCCCCAGTGCTCTTCCAGGTCCACCCTTCACAGTTCATAGGCTTCCTTCTGACCTGCTGAACTTTATCTCATGGCTTATTATTAAATCGGTATTCACTTATTAGTTAGTTCAGTACTTGGCCCGTTGCCATATTTTGTGTGACCCTCTGACCCTGGAATTATTCTTAACGCTGCCTTTCTCTGTGACTACCTCAGTTCAAATTATATAAGACATGTAATATGATACTTTCTGTTTATATTATTTAGTATAGAATGATCTGTTTTTCTAATCTTGCATATTAAACTACTTAAGTGGAATAAATGATTGAGTTCCAAGGAGCACAAGTTTTGATGCAAAAGCAAATATACTCAAAAAGAAAGAAAGAAAGAAAGAAAGAAAGAAAGAAAGAAAGAAAGAAAGAAAGAAACTCATCAGAATTGCTTTACAAAATGTAAAGCCTCGATTATGAACCATGGGTTTGTCTGTGTAAAATTTGGACACAAAAATATAATGGGAATAATCATGGAGAATATTCGGAACTGAGTAATATCATGAACAAAAGAAGAAATTTCGATTAGTTTGTGGTACTGATCTGGTTGAGTAAAGCCTTGAATAAGATCAAATCGAACTTTATTTTACCAACGAAAATATTAGCATTGATGTCTTAGTTATAGATTGTTGTGTTTCACACAACAGTTTGGAGGTATGGTCCTAGTGGTCTCTCCCAGAGCGCTAAGTTTATTAAAAGGCCCTCATTGGCTTTATGTCTAAGTATGAGCGCCCTCTGGTGTTCATTTTTAGTATATCTCATAAAATTATATATTTTAACATGGGGCCTTGGGACCCTTTATGCTTTAACTAATCCTAAAACAGAGGGTGTAAAACAAATATTTACATGTTAAATGTATGTTGATTTTGATTTAAATTCAAATAGAGTTGCATCTGAATGGAAAATAATTTTAATTTTTAACAATAAAAATAACAACAAAAATTGACATTAGTTAGGAAACAGTCTAATTAGCCATTAGTCAATTTCCATGCATTTGTTCATTCTTTTCCATCTCTATAGGGAATATGATGGTAACACATCCCCTCCTTCACATACCTACATTATTGTGGCAAGTAAGGAAATCACCAATGTCTTTATAAACCTTAAAATTTGGAAGTCTCACTTTTTGGCGCTGACTTAGTTTCAAGTGTTTGGGAGAACTGAGCAGCAAGTTAATTTGATATTTCTGGTCAAAATATACTTGATGTGAACCGAGTAAGCCTAGTAGGATAATCTAATTAAACAAATATTTATAGATCATACCAACAGATTAGATACTCACTATGAGGGCCCTGGATGCCTAGCTTCGGAGAGCTAACCTGACCCAGACACTCTGACTGCGCATATTAAAAAACTGCTCTGATGCTGCAGACAACAAGAAGGCAAGAGACAATTGAAAAAGCACCAATTCTGTACCAGTATCTTCTGACGTTATTTTGTCCTCACACAAATTTTATGAGAAAAGCTGTATTATCCTCACTATGCAGATGAGGAAGTTAAGGCAGACAAAGATTAAATAGCTTCTTCGTATCATATTGCTAGTAAGTAAAAGAGTTGGGATTCAGTTTCCACTCTGGCAGACTACTTCACTGAAATTATACAAGAAAACAGCAGTTACCTGAAATAAAATGAAACTTCAGTTCAAAAGAAAGTCTTTGCTTTTTATAGTAGACAGCTGTGTATAATGTTTTGTCAGTAGACAACTATGACATTAATGTTCTAGAAAAAGCACTGACTTGAACAAATCATTGTGAAAAAACTTGAGAGTGTAAACAAGAGAGAGGTAGAATAAAGAAAAGTTATCCACAGGTAATCTTGAACAATTTTGACACAAGTGTCCATCAAAGGATCTTATACTTTTTCATTTTCATCACCTTTCTGCATCACATGCAGGATCCCATGCATTTGAAGGAGCTCTTGTGATAGCTGGTAAAGAGCAAGTGAACTTATTCATTGTATGGATCATATGACAATTTAGAGGAATAGGACACTGGAAGCATTTTAACATATGACCCACTTGGGAAACATAAGTCCAGGTATCTGAAGCATCGTGAGACTCTTGCAGCCTCACAGTGAAATAGAAAAGGTAGTAGATTTCAGGGTGTGTGTCGGGGCGATCAACCCAGCGTGTGGAGGTGTCAATACCAGGTTCCGCTGTGCTATCTTAACGCTCCTTTACAGATGCTATGATTCCCTGCAGGGCATGGCGTCTGTGGATTTTAGAAGACATTTAGTATTGTTAGGAAGCATTTCTGTTGGATAGATGTTACAGCTGTTTTAAATTGTGTCCTTTTGTTTCTTTATAAATGCACTTCAGATTCTCTGCTAGTAAAATGGAATTTGCTCTACATATCTTTTAAAAGTGCCTCAACATAAAGAGCGACATGATTATGATTAACATTAAAATGTCCTCCCCCTAATTTAAGAGCCCAGTAACTGCAAGAGACATTGAAAGAGGTTTTGTTTTTTAACCATTGTTTGATTTTTCTTTTTCAATTACAGTTGACATTCAGTGTTATTTTATATGAGCTTTAGACATGCAGTCCAGTGGTTAGACATCTATATAATTTGTGAGGTGATCCCACCTATAGAAAAATCTAGTACCTACCTTGAAGGATGTCACAGAAACTGTATGTTAGCTGCATAGTTTATGGTTCACATAAAAATACTAGTGATCTCATCTTCTTAAACTGAGAAGCATGTTCCTTTTAAAAAAGAATATCAACAAATTGTCTGAATGATCCTAAGAATTTTTTTTTCTTGAACATGGGAAAACTGTAATTAAATAAATTACCAGGTAGTGATTCTGAGTGTAAAGAGTATTCAGTGAAAGAAAAGAAAATAAATGATTGTTATTAGTGATTCCTTTGGCTATGTTGGTTTGTTTTCCCAGAGGCTGGTACCGCTCACTTCATTAGGCAGCTCAGCTGTGTGGGTCCCAGTTTACACTGTGACTAAGGAATGCCCAGCTCGAGCCTCCCTCTCATTCAGAGGAACACATGTTCTGTGGGTGGGGTGCAGAGTTGCCGCTGATTCCACTGTTTTTTCTTTACACAGAAATAAGAAATAGCCACTTCTCTGAAGAACCCTGTCAGCATGTCTCCCAGCATATTTTTTCCCCCAATGTGGAAAAAGTCAGCATCCAGAGTCCATGAGTTAATATTTCTGTCCCCAAATGCACCCCTGGATCCATGCTTCCCTTACCTACTAACTGTTCTGGTTTTCTACATTTCTGTTAAGTTGTGACAAATGATGGGAGCAGAGTGAGTGTCCTGCTCCACAGAAGTCCTCTGGGAGGGTTTCAGGCATTTAGAATTTCAGGTCCCAAAACATACTTACAGAATGAGAATCTGCATTTAAACATGATCCCCAGGTGATTCATTTTTAAACTGAATTTCTTGAAGCACTGGTAATGTGCCCATGGAATAAACAAAAATTTTAACTCTAATGCCCAAAAATTCACTGAAAGATTCTTTGATGCCCCTCTGCATCCTGGTGTTTTATCTGAACTCTGATATATCCTTGACCTTCTCCATCAAAGTTAGCTCCACTCCAGGTTTCAAATCATTTCTAGATACCTTGTTTCTTTTGGAGACTTTATTCATGGTGCTGGATTAATCTGCAGGAACATACAATTTTAGTTTGTTTGTTCTCTTTTTTAATATGCTTGCTCTTGTTGTATTGTTGTTCAGTTACTGTTGCCCAACTTTTTCCCGTTACTTTCCCCTGCCACCCCACCCCTGCTCCCACTGTCAATTCTTCATGAACTTAGTTCTTCCTTTTTCTGCATCCTCTCTTGCTGGACTCACCTTTGGTTGCTGCCTCTTGTCCCTGGATTTTTCCTATTTGTGTTCATCACTTATCCCCAGTGAATAAAATTGGTGTTATAATTCCTTTTGCCAGAAATGATCCTGTATAGGAAAAACTCACTTTAGCTGCCAAACTTCTGTCCTGCCAGTGTTTAGCAGTTCACCATCCATCTAAAGCTGACTCCGTTCCAGAGCCGGACACCTGAAGGCAAATGTTGCCATCAGGTAGGCCAGAGAGACAGAGGATGTTCTGTTCTGATATGCCAAATCCAGGTTTGCGGTAACAGCACTAACAATTCCTCTCTGAGAGTAAGAGAGGAGATCATTCAGAATTCACAATGTTGGAAAATATATTTAGCAATTTCAAACTAGTATATTAGTATTTAGACACCAAACAAAGTATGCAACGTTAACTTACAGATAACCAAAAAATATTCACTTTATATAATCTGATCATACAATAGGTTGACATTAAATTGTAAAAGTAACATCAAACATGCATTTCCTCATATAATTTTCATTTACGGATCAAACTAAATATCAAAAAAGTCATCTTTAAAGAAATCCTGTGTATTAGGAAAAGCCTACTAAGAAATTGTTATTTTAAAAAGGAAATCAAGGTAGAATCTATTTGACATTAAAATATAATAACTTTTTACTTGTCACAGAGCAAAGGGGGAAAAAGAGCTAAATATATCCAGAGAGGGCATATCTCCAGATAAATTAATTGCAAAGCAAGGATAATCTACCCTAATAAAATAAACTAAGATCAGTTTAAGTAGGAGATAGTCAACAATAAATTCAACAACAGAAGCAGGCGAGAATGAATTGAAAGCTGAAACAGAAATCAATGAAATCAATAAGCAAATAAAGAAGAATGCAGTTGTTCCACTCCTGTGTCAGCCTGGAAGCTTCCTGGCAACTGATAGGGGAAGCATCTAATGATCCCACAGTGTTAGACCTACTTCTATTCTTTTTTTCCTGAGGTCCGTTGCCTGATGCTGTGTAAATGTGGGATCTTGTGTCTATAAAATAAATCCGTTGTAACACTCCAACAGTGATGCCTACTGGGATCCTGTTGTTAGGAAAGACAAACATAACTGGAAAAGCTTCCAACTACTTTCAGAATAAACCACTGGCCCTTCCTAGGTCAATGGGACTCAATGGAGTCAACTCACCAACCTGTAGTCAATTGCTTTTCTTAAAGATGTTGCCATTTCAGGATTCCTTATTTGTCTCTGTTGTTGTAAATTCAAGATTTCTAAGGATATTAATTTTGCATCAGAGTCTCATTCTTATTGGCATAACCAAATTGCACTGGCTAATAACTCTTGACCCTAATCCTCAATGCTGCTGCCTTCTCACTGTAGGAGAGATTAGAGACCATTTGTACTAAGGAGACTTTTTGACTTATAGGCTTGGTGTAAAATTAGTCATTGATTAATTTAGTTTTCCATGATTTTTTCTTTCTATTATCTGTTCAGCATCTCCATGTCCATCCAATGCCATTGAGTTTGTAGTCAATATATCCTTCCTACTATTCATATTTCTGGTACATCAGTCCAATTAATGTGTTTGTTCCCAAGCTCTATCATCCAGTTCTTCACTGGTGAAAGTCTACCACCATCTGTGCTCCACTGAAGAGTAGTGGTGTGAGTCCCAATTTCAGCCTGATAGTCAGTGAAGCAGGTTTCAAAACTTATCTCATCACTTAGTTTTCAGACAACTTCTGATGGCAACTACCACAGTTTTTGTTTGTTTGTTTTTTACCTTTTTTTTTTTTTTTTTGAGGGGGAAGCAGACCTTGTGACAGAGATTATTGGGTAGAATGATTATTAGGAAGTGCTCTCTTAGAATCAACACCTGCATAGGGAAGAAAAAGTAGGATTTGGAAATGGAAAAATTCAAGTATGATAGGTACCTGAATGATAAGCTCAGATGAACCCAAGGGACATTTGGGACCTAAAATGGTTATACTGAGATATCTCATATTAGTCCAAATGACCCGGCCTTCTTCCGCAGGCCACTGTCAGTCACAGGACCCACATTAACTCTCACTCCTAGAAAGATTCTCTCTTTGACAGCAGCTGTGGTGATCCATGAAGAGGCTGAATGCTGTAGACCGCTCTCATCACTCCGAGTACAAAGTTAAAGAGGGGGAGTTTGGGTATAGCATATCCATGTTCAGCACAATTACTTATGTGTGCAGATACTGAGTCAGGCATTTGATATTCCAAATAGTAAATATGAAGGCAGGACGCACATGCTGCAAACCTGTATTTCACATCAGGTTTCATTAAGGAAGTGAAGATAGATCAATATCAGCAAACATTATGTAATTCACCATTTTGATTAAAGGAGGAAAAAATGGGATTTTCTCCCTTGATGCCAAAAATAGTTTTTGACATAAATATACCTTCTGTACCCTAACAAGCAATAAAAAATGACTGTTAAGAAACAGAAATAAAAGGATGTTTATCAAAATTGATAAATTTTATAACCATGAGGTAATTACAGTACAAATGATATCTATTCATACAATATTAAAGTTTTCCATTAAATTTTTAATAGTATTTAATTTCTAATTTTGGCCAAATAATGTAATAAGAATATAAAAAATAAATAAAAGATAAATCATAAAGCCAAAATGTTAATATTGGCAGACTACATAATCATACACCTAAATATTCCAAAATAAGTGATGCTTTTAAACTTATACAAATTAACTTACAAGAAGTAAAATTACTCTTATCATACATTAACCAATTAAAAAAGTAAATAGAGAAATATATCTTATCCACAATGAATATATACTAATTACTTAGATGTAAATGTTGAACTGTGAAATATTTATAGATAAAATGATACTGGAGAATTTAAGACATCCCCTGTAAAAGGGAATATCTTATTAATAAATTTTAAAATGCTCATAAATAAATACATCAACCTAAACTATTATAATTTTAGTAAAAAAACAATAAAGTTTTTCTATGAATGATGCTAAAATTCATACAATTAATGCAAAAGGATTGTTATAAAATTATGCAAAATGGGGTCATTTAAATGTCTTCCTCTTTCACATATTAATATAATATGTTATGATGATGATGATGATGATGATGTTAAAACATCTATATGTCAATAAAGGCCAGAAACTTTTCCAAGTATATATATATGAGGTCTGTTTGGAAAAAGTCCAGCCACTGTTAATATAACAAGAGCAGTTTGCAGAACATTGGTGTAACCAGGCAGACAAGGAAAGTGGATGGGAATGTGCATAGGTGAACAATGATGACTTCACTGTACTAGTCAGTGGGGGTGGTAGATGTTGAGTGAGTTATGTACTGTGTGAGCATCACATTCAAAATAATTGAGTGAGTAGAGCAACGAATGTGCCTCAACTTTTGTATCAAGCTTGAACATTCCTCCACAGAAACTACTCAGATGATTCAGAAAGCTGCAGCTATGGGCAATTGTTGATAAGTAGCTTTATCACAACAATGTGACCACTCATGCACCATGTCTTATGAAGAGTTCTTTGGCAAATCACCCAGGTGACTCAACCCCACTATAGCCCAGATTTGGGATCCTGTAACTTCTGTTTTTTGCCAAAATTAAAATCACCTTTGAAAGGGAAGAGATTTCAGATCACTGATGAGATTCAGGAAAATCTGATGGGATAATATGATTAGGAATTATATGTATATATGTGCATATATATATACACACACAAATATATGAAGCAATCAAACACATATTTAATTAATTCACTCAAGGTTCATGATGAAAATTATTAAAATAATAAATTTTACAACTTCAGAATTTTTGAAAAATACATCAAATATACAAAGCTAAATATAATCCCAAAATATGCATTTTGTTAAGCATTCTAATGGTGAGTGTCTAAAATATATAATGATAAATTATATATGTAAATAAAGGAAAAACATAATAACAAACCCATAAGGAAAAAGAACCAAGACATAAGTTAGCGAATCAAAAGGAGAAGTAAAAGAAAACATGAACAAAAATACATATTTTCAGTCTCATGAAAAAAGAGAAAAGCAAATTAAAACAATACAAATAGAATTATTCAAACACTCCGTAAGAATTATTACAATGTTTAATAATATCAAATATTAATAATGTGGTGGGAAAGTAGGCATTCTGAAAAAGAACTAGTCACAGTGTACATTCTCAAGTTACACGGGAGAGTGACATCACTGCACTTACTCATGAAAGCACAGGATTAAACAGCAGTTCCAGTTTATGCCTTACAGAAATATTTATACAGCCATTCTACACTTGAAATGCCAAGTTAGGACCCCAAATATCTTGCAAAGGAGAAAGTGAGTTGCAGAATAATATCTACATTATGACACCATTGAAGGAAAACTAACAAAGTCAGACTGTATATTTTTAAGACCATAATGAAAACAAGATCAGTAATAAAATAATCAGAAAATTAAAAGTTTCTGACTAAGAAAGTGAATGGGAATTTGGAGTTAATATAAATAGAATCAGTTGTAATTTTTAAGGCTACGGATTTATGTTTTATTTGTATAATGAAAATAAATAAGACAATGCCCATAAGAAAGGAGAAAAAGAACAAGGAAGTAAACCCCCTAGGATTTGAGGCAGTGGAAAATTTTAGGCTAATAAGGAAAGCAGTAAATTTTGGAGTGAGAAACAATTCTTTAAACAGAACAGGGCAAGATAATGGGATTTATGCTTAGTTAGAGGGGAGCAGAATGGCTAAGAGCACATAAACACTTAACGGTACTGGACCAGGAAGGAACATCTGATGGTCAAGAGTCTGAATTTGGGAATGTCTCCCAAAATACATCAAGAAAGATTAATTTATGTAACACCCTTAGTCCAGTTAGCACCACATAAGCAACCTATAGATGAAACTGCTTTTGATCTAGGTGTTATTCTCTTACACATGTCAAAAACTTTGAGCATGTTAGCCTCTGCACTGTGTTTAAAAGCTGTCCATTCATAATCAGCCCTGTGGCTCTCACTGTGAATGAAGGTCATGCTTCTCTCTAAATCACACTTAAAAATAAACATAGAGTAAACACTTCTGTTATATGGGGAAATGTAATCTTTGGACAATATGGCAGAATTGAACAGATGTGAACATTAAAACTATATCGATAATGAAATTTTGGCCATTAAATTAACATACAAGAATCATAGATAGTAGATTTTTTTCTCTTATTTATTTTTTGGTGAACATCTATCAGTATCCTAATATAATTTCCCAGTATAGATTTTACTATAAAAATACAAAGTATATTTTCAACCATATATCCTTTAAGTAGAGATATCAAAATATTGGCATTCATCAATGGCATTTATCCTCAATATCCTCAATATCCTTCTACTTATCTTGTAAGAAAAAGAAATGCAATAGAAAAATGGTGGGCAGTTAATGACATTTCATATCACAGAACAAATTTAGAAAATCATTGTTTTGGAATTACCAAGCAGTATGCAATCCTAACAAGTTTTTAGAAGAAAACATAATAATCTTGATCCTTAGTGTAAATATTTACCTTTCTTTTGATCTGAGAATGCAAGAAGTAAGATTCTACATAAAAGGGCAATTCATTAAACAAAAATATTAATAGTGTAGTTTGACTGTGATGTATTAAAGTTTCAGGTATAACACCAGCCCTCAGTGAATGTAGAAAAATGTCCTGCCAGCTAACTTTACCAGTTATTCATATTTTATCTTCCAATACTGAATGCACAGAATTTTTGTAATTGTGACTTACTTTCTTTACTCTATATAGTCTGTTCTTGTTTTTCACTAACCATACTGTAACTCTTTAAAATCAGAGATTGTGTATCTTTGTGTTCACATAGAGCCTATGCTTCTATACTCAGTAATTCTCATAATAAATGCTAAAAATCCTTGATTTTTGACCTTGCAATGATTATAAAATAATACTCTTTAAATTTTCTATCTAAAGTAAAGCCTAAGACCAGGTAAGTTTAGAGTGTTTACTCAGCATTAGTTTACATCTGATTGATTATACTCTTATCAAAATAAAATTCAAATATATTATAGCTTTCACTTAAGACATTTAAAAAAATCATTATTGTTGAATATAGTCAAATGTCCAATACTAAAATGCATCATAAAACCCTTATCTTATCAAATATATATTGAAACATTCAAAACTTTTGAGAATTAAAGATTTGAGACAAAATCCCCTGGGAGTTCTCATTAAACAAATATTACTCAGAAATTTTATTTATTTGGGGCATCCATACATATCTTAATGTAACTGTAATGAATATTCCTTGTAATATAATTTCATATAGAAACATGTGGTATTAATTTTTCAATTTCATTTTGATCAAAAAGCAAAATTCTCTCTTTCATGTCATCATCAACACATCAGTTGTCTATGTCAGTAAGTCACTGATTGGTAACAAACCCTCTTCCATACTCAGTGGTATGTACCAGACATTCTTTGGCCTATTTCATACTCATCGATCTGTGGAGAAATTGGGGCATCTCTGATTCAGGTTGGAGATGTGCATATCTTCTGGGGTCTCAGTTTCAAGCGAAAGTCCTGTTGCTTGGGTGGGATGGCTCTGCTCCATATTTCCCCATTTCCAGGGGACTACTGTAAAAGAAAGTTCCCATCAGACTAGTTAAACAGGCAAAAAAGAGGTCCTTCAATACCACTGCAGTAGGGGAGAAATACTGAACTCAACTCTAAATACACGTAGACAATTTATGATGTATAGCCTTTAAGTAAGGTAAGGAGTCAATGAATAGAAAATTACTATGAGAAACTTAGTTAAGTATTAAGGGTAAGAGAGAAGAGAAACTTGATTAGACATTAAGGGTAGGGTAGAAAGAGGGGAAAAAAAACCTGGGCTCAGCTGGCCAAGACCAAAGCTAAGGAGAAAGCCTTGTCTAAAGGGTGTCTTAAATGAGGTTGAGTGAAGTCTAGTAAAAAAATGGGGTCTTTTTAAGGGCTCAGGGAGAGTCCTTGGTACTCCAGACTGTGTTCTTCTCAAGGCAGTGGTAGAAACACAAGACGAGCTCCCTTCTACAAGTACATTGCAAACTTAGGTCTCTGTTTGCATTAGGATTGCCAATATAGCAAGTCATGTGACCATGCCATGAGTGGAGTGAAGAGACAAACATCATACACTTACAGAAGGTGGAGGGGAATGTTTGCTAAACAATAGTCCCCACTACCACTGAATAAATTCCCTCACTCTGTTTTCAGATAAATTTCTAAATCAAAGGCTTTTTGATGGTAGAACAAGTGGGGCATTCACATCCCACATTTAGTGGCTTATATCTAGGTTTCATTGTGCTTTTGAGTTGGTTATAACTCAGTTCTGGGTCTGAAAGTCAGAAACAAAACTGAATAAGCAGGCCCAAATGAACCTTGTGATGTAATTCTTAGGAAGATGAGAAAGAACAAAGATTAAGGGTATGAACATGTGATGGCCCCCACTGGCCATAAAGAGTCACATGACCAAGCCTGATACCAATGGATGGCAAGGTAGACCCCTCCTGCAGGGAGCATTTTACGTCATATGGCAGCAGGTAGAGATGTTTAATCATCCAACAGCTGAGGAAGTAATGATTTAGGACACTTTTATAAAAGTAATAAAAATACACTTTCATGAATCTCTATAAAAGCCAAATTAAAACAGCTTCATTGTAAGATATTAGGCATCAGCTATTTTATTTTTATTGTTTGTTCTTCAAAATCAAGAGAAACTATTTAAGGTAATTCACAGAAAACCAAAAGTCTTGAATTGACATCAAGGGAAATCTTATTTTGAAAGCTTCTAGGTTTCTTTTACTTCTTCACAGCAACGATTGAATGACATAAGAGATAGAGATTCCTTCTCTGGCTGTGGGACTTTCTATATGGATTTTATGAACATTGAGGATGTTAGAGAAGCCCATTTTTTCTTTTTTGTACTAGATCAAAAACACAGAGCTCTTGTAATTTTTCTCGCATCAAAATCCTTCTGAAAAATACATAAGTTTGGCTTCTTTGACACAGAAGACTATCCTTTTGAGGTAGAAGGAGGAAAGCTAAATTATAGGAACTCAGACATCTCTCTAAAAATAATATCAGCCCTGGTTGGTGTGGCTCAGTGGACTGAGCACTAGCCTGTGAACCAAAGGCTCACTGGCTTGATTCCTAGTAAGGGCACATGCCTGGGTTGCAGGCCAGGTCTCCAGTGAAGGGGCGCACAAGAGGCAATTACACATTGATGTTTCTCTCCTTCTTTCTCTCTCCCTCCCCCTCTCTCTAAAAATGAATAAATAAAATATTTTAAAAATAATATAAAAAATATAACATTGGTTGCTTTTGGGGAGAGAAATCTGAATATTAGCATCCAGAATTGGAAGAAAATACCCTTTCCCTGTATACCATTTTGTGCATTTTCAACAGTGCACTATGTACTTGCATCATCTGTTCAAATATACAAAATCAAGTAAACACCTGCATTGAACTACACACTTCTGGGAACTCACTTCTTCATGTTCTGCATCTTTCTGTTATTTTAACTGCTTTGATAGCAAAAAAAATTGATATTTAGTTAATAATCAGTTGTATTTGTGTTAATATGCTACCAAAAACAAATGCATTTTATTTTGTCTTTTTTTATGTTCTCTTTTCCTATGTGTCTTTTACTTTATTTTCCCGAAATTATTATATTCCACCAGGAGTTTCAGACAGCTAACAGTTGATTAGGGCAATCTATTCAAAAATTCAGAAGATTGGAAATGATTTTCAAGGAGGCACTTCAGAGTGAATGTAAATAGTATGAGAAAATGAAAGAAAAAGGTACATCCTAAGGAAGGTGATTTATTGCCAAAGTACAAATTTAGACAGGACGGGATCAGACTTGAGAAAAATATAACTGCTATTTCACAATACACAAAGAATATTATTTGTTTTGATTCCATTCTGCACACCTAAAATAACTGATATACCAAATGTACACTGCCATTTTTATCATTCCTTGTAACTTTATAATTATATAATTACATTTCATATAATTCTACTAAGTTGATAGAAAATCTCAATTAATCATTTCCTTTTCTGACATGTGTATCAAAATATAATTAAACAAAAATGATAATGATATATTTTTAGGCTGCATATATTTAAGGTGATTTTTGAAACTTATGTGCTATATAGTTTTAACCATTACTCTTTTTGACCATGTATTTAAAGCCTGTTTAAGAAATCTTATGATTGCACCCTGGCTGGTATGGCTCAAAGGACTGAGCCTACACCAGCAAACCAGAGAATTGCCAGTTCAATTCCTAGTCAGGGCACATGCCTGGGTTGCTGGTCTGGTACCCAGGATGGGGCATGTGAGGGGCAACCACACACTGATGCTTCTCTCCATCTCTTTCTTCTTCCTCTCCCTCTTTCTAAAAATAAATCAATAAAATCTTTTTAAGAAATCTTGTGATTGCTTAGTAATTATTATGAAATTATTGTTGGTCCTATGTATACACGATCTGAAAATGTTCTATAATTAAAAGTGCACATTTTTAGTTCTTAGTATGCTGTATTATGCAATCAATGTTAAAGTAATCAAGTTATCAACTGCATGAATAAAACTAAATTATAATTTATCAGTATAAATGTATGTTATTTGCTTTAAAAATAACTACCATATCCTATCATGTTTATCAAAAATAAGAAACTCATATTAGTATTTGCTACATAAAAATCACAAATGCCTAATTATTATAATGGCTTAAAAGAACAACCATTTGCTGGTTTGTAATTTTTCGAGACAGAAATTTGTTGTGAGGTAAATCAGAGGACTCTTGGTTACTCTAGTCTGGGCTGAGTTGAGCCAATTATTGCAAGGTTGTAATAGCTGAGGAGGGCTGGTTTATGATGGCTTGGCTGAGACGGCATATATGTTATTCATGTCTCTATTCACCAGAAAACTAAATACACAAACACACACACATACTGCACTTGAAAGAGTTGGCAGTGGTCCAAAGAGTAGCAAGTGCACAAGCTCCAAAGTCCATTTTCAAGCAATCACTTGTGTCCTATATCTGCTACTGACATTGTATATATCTTCTCATATGACTAAGGCAAGAATAGCAGTGTGTGGATACCACTGAAGGAGTGGATACAGAAGATATGAACAAAATGAAAGCCATGGCCACCACAGTCTACCACCATCAAAAAACTTGTATCATTGTCAAACACAGTAGCTGTCATTCTTTCTTTTCCTCCCTTCATCCCTCCCTCCCTTCTATCCTTCTTTCCTTTCTTCTTTGATGTTTACTTTATGGTCTCCCATATGTTTATTTGCTTTCTTTTCTGATTTAATCCTGACATTTTATTTCCCAATATGAATTCCCTTTGTTTTTACAACACTAAGGTTTCAGCCAATGAGAGATGTATTTACTTGTTCCTGTAGTAAACTTTATGTATAGCATTCAAAGTACTCTCCATATCAAGACATGTATAAAGGACACACAGACAAAGCCAAAGGGGTTAGGTTCAAAGGTGGGAGGCAGGGATGGGTAGGGCGGGGGTATGAGGGGGGGTGAAAACAGAGACAACAGACCATGAACAATAAAAAAAATTATTAAAAAAATTTCTCTCTATATCAGTGAATGGCTCATTCTGAATAAGTTTTTTCTGCATGACATGGTACAAGCATGACATTTCCCAAATCATCATGTGAGAAATAAACCCTGTAACTATCTCCCACTGGGAACCATTAAGTTGCTAAAACAGTAGTTCAGAGTCAGCTTTCTCGCCTGTGATATTACAGATCACCCTCCATTCCCTGAGGAATATCTTAAGTTAGGTACTATCTCCCACTAGGTAACCATAAGTAGCAGCTCTTAGCAAAAATGTTTTAAAAAGCACTCTCCATCATATTCTGTCCTCGTATTACCATATGGACTACAGCTCTTATCACAAACTGTGTCAACACATAATTAATATACTAAATGGTAAGTTCGGGAAGAAAATATAGAAATATAGCAAGAACTCAGACATTGCAATAAAAGTATGTTCTATTTCTAAATACTGCAGTTGCAAAAACAAAACAAAACAAAGCCCCAAGATAACAAAAGAAAGAGGAAATTCAAACTAAGTTTATTCAAAAAAGGCATTTAAAAAATTAGCACATTGAATATTACCTTTCAAATAATGTTCTCGTTCTCTTCACCAAACAATTAATGTCAAATAACTGAACACTAAATTTTGATTAGGCAGGCTTGTATGTAAATTCTGGGCTACTGTGCCTTTAGCAGAACAGTGGGTCTGAGAGAGATAATATTTCTGATTCATTAATTTTATTCTTCATTGCCCAAAAGATGTGGTTTATATTTAGGAGAGGAAAGGATGCTAAGATATTCATAGTGTATGGAATTTGTCATCCTCCACTTCAATTGATTTCATACAAAGGTGCCAAGGCAATTCAATGAGAAGAGAATAGCTATTCTCAACAAATGGTGCTGGGAAAATTGGATATCCTCATGAAAAAAGATGAATTTAGCATTTATCTCATATCATAGAACATTTAAAATTCAAAATGACTCATACTACAAAATTTAATATTCTAAACAATAAACTTTTAGAAGAAAATATAGGACAAAATCTTTGTGACCTTGGACTAGACAAAAATTTTGAGAGTATCAAAAGTACAAACCATATGTAAAAAAAGAGAGGGATACATTGGACTTCTTCAAAATTAAAAAAAAAGTGAACTTCAAAAGGCACTATTAAGAAAATTAAAATACTTGGAAGTATTTGCAAATTACATACCTCTTATTATTTTAGAATCTGAAGAGAAATCTTGCAACGATAAGAAGACAAACCCCAATAAAAATTTGCAAAAAATAATTGAAGGCATTTCACCAAAAAAGACATATAAATGGCTAACAGTCACAGGAAGATTTTCATGATCAATATTATTAATCATTAGAAAAATACAAATTAAAACCACAATAAGATATTTGTTGCCACTAAAATAGTTAAAATAAAAAAAGCAGGTACTACAAACTGTTGAGAAGGGTATGAGAAACTAGAATATTCTTACATTGTTGGTGGGAATGTACAGTCACTTTGAAATACAACATGGCACTTTCTTTAAAAGAAATTAATACATGTAACCATATGACCCAGTGATTTCATTCCTATAACTCTTCCCAAGAGAAATTAAACATACTTTACATTAAGACTCAACATCATTACTCAGAATAATGCTGGAATAGTCAAAAAGTAGAAAAAAATCCAAAGGTTTATCGACTGGTGCATGAAAAACAGAATAGAGTATGTGCAAACAATATAATACGATTCAATGATATAAATGGAATGTATTGCTGATGCTACACAACGATGAGGCACAAACATATTATGCTATTTTAAAGAAATCAGATCAAAAGACCCCCTACTACATGAGTCCATTTGTACTAAATGCACAGAAGTCCTACTTTTGTAGAGGGACTGTTGCTGCTCAGGGTTGGGGTGGGACTGAGACTTGACTGACTGCACACTGACAACAGGGATAATATTGGGAGATTTGAATATTTTAAAATTAGGCTGTGGTGTTGACTGCACAACTCTATAAATATGTTACACCCCATTGAATTGTACATTTAAAATGGGTACCTTTTTTTTACTGTAAATCACAATTCACTAAAGTTGCTTTTTTTTTTTTTTTTTCAAATAGAGCTGCTAAGAAAACAAGAACTAGCATTGGCATATATGTTATTGATCTGATATTGGAAGAAAAACCTAGTTATTCTCCTCTAAAACCAAACATTGCTCACACCATGCATCACAGAGCAATAAGACAAAATATGATTTTTTTCTTTTATAATGTCAATTTTAGCCTGAGTATTTTAGCTTTCCTGTCATTCCACCCTTTTGCAGGTATGAAGTGGTTCCATACCTATAGAATGGGCACTTAGAGCAAGAAGGAAACTTTTAGCGTTTTCAAGAAGCCTTTACCTTTCATGTGTTCCAATTATTGGAAGGTTGACTTCGGCTATAACTTCTGCCACTGAGTACCATTTCACACTTGGAGAGCAGTCAGTTCTAGTCACAGGTTTAATTCTACATAAATACCGGTAAATTAATAGTATTTATTTTCTTAATATTCTTCTCCAAATTCTTCGTGAAGTCTAGGATTGTTTGATGAGGTATATTTCCCTCTATCTTACCGTACTTCTATTCAACCATTTTAACTGCCTTTGACTTTCTGGCAGTTACATCTTCCTTTAATCATATTGAGCTTCTAGGGAAGTAAAACTCTCGGGTATATCCATACATGATGCCATTTAAACAGGCCTTTATTATCCAGGACTTATAGATTTGAGTTAAGCAGTAGTAAAGAAATCTGACACCCTAAGATTCGTCATTTTGCAATGTAATGAATTCCAGTATCCCTTAAGAGTTTGCTCTAATCACCTTTTTACTGCAAATGGAATGAAATTTGCTTGGCCATTTATCACAAACTCTGCCTATCCTTGGGTTCCCTTGATAAATAAGGTGGTTTTGAATTGGCTATTTATCATGTGGAGCCCCCTAAACAGCTCAAAGAAAAGTGAGCTTGTATACTGTCTTGTTCAAATAAAAATCCAGTCTGTCCAGTCTAGGGCTAAATAGAGGAATGTAAAAACAGACATAGCTTTATTTTGGTGGTTTATTTTTACATCTTTATTATTGTTTTGTAATGAGTCACTCTTACCCATCTCTCCCTACTTCAAGATTTCATTATTTCAAGAGTAGTATGGGGACTTTGGCTTAGCTCTCCTGACATAATGCTGAACGGGTAATATCACCAAGTAAGGGAAATGACCTTTACTTACTGACTTCATATTATTTTTATTTATAAGTGTAACCATAACCAAGAGTAGCCATTGTTGAGTCACAACATCGGGACCTTCCCTGGTGAAATCTGAAACTGGCAACTGACCTAGACATGGGGGCAAGGAGACTGAACAGAAGCTGTCCGAATTGGTAGGTGGAAGGTTTAAGAAGTGAGGGAGCGTAGGAGGTTCCGCAATGGCTTCCGGAGCATTAAGAGTTTAAATAGAGGCCTTTCTATGTTCGGTCAGGTACACAGCCCTGAAGGTGTCAGAGGAAACCTTACCACTCAAGGCTCCTTCCTGGAAAACCGCTCCCACAGTGGCATCTGCAGGCGGAACGCACTTTCCAAGCACAGCAGCAGGCTTACCTAATGGCAGGTGTGGTCCAGCTCACAGGTCAACCAGAAGTCACATGCTCTGGATGACCTCCTCCCCCAGCTGTTGGCTTCTTTAAACTGGAGTCACTCTAGATTTGTTTCATTTTATCGTTCAGAGTCAGTCTGAGTTGTGAGAGAAAATGAGTGACATACATAAGACTCTTTGCATAGTATATATCACAACATCTTTCCATTTATTTTTCCCTTTTTTCTCCCTCATATGGTTTTCTAAAAACATAATTTTCCCATGCTAATTGTTCTAGTTCAGTAGTAGACATTTGGCCATAAAATCTCACATTAAAACAAGCACTAAAATACATACTTTTTATTTAGATATATATTTTAAAGAAGGAAAGAGTAAAGGCAAATAATAATGATGCCAACATAATTAAAGATAAATGGACTATGAAAATGCATATAGAAAAAAGGAGTTTAAAAATATTAAGTTGGAAAACAAGATATTAACATAAAATATATTTTAATAGTTTATATTAGTGGCTTCAATTTGGAGTATTGATACTTCTAGAGAATATAATTTAAGATATGTTATGAAATTAGTAATCATGAAATAGATAAAAAAACAATATAATATCCAAGAGGTAAGAATGTTATCAAACTAAGCATTTGATCAGAACCATTAACATTTTTAAGTAAAAGTTTAGTTCTATGTACATTTTATAGAAAGAAGTAAAACTATATTTTAATTAAAAGTTTTCTTATATCAAAAGTTTATATAAGATTTGTTTGCCAAAAATAAATCTTTTAAATAGAGGCAAAAAAATGTAAAGGTGTCAAGTACAAAAAAAATTCAGATTTTTTATATATGATGTATTCCGAAGCCATTAATATGTGCTTGAAATTCTAAAGTGTGTGCTCTGAAAGGAGGTGGATCCACTGCATTTCACATAGTCATTGTGTAATTTGTTTACACTATTAAATTTCTATATTTAGTGTCACCATTCTAGTCATGAAATTGATACCCAGCTGTAGAATTGATCATGGATAGTCAAAAAAACACTTGTGTTATTTATTTATTTATTTATTTTTGTAAAAATAAATTGGACTCATCTTTCCTCTATAAGCAGTGCTAACTTCAAACTTCCCAACATCAGTCAAGGGTACCAATATTTCTTTAGATTTGAAAATTTAGATTAATGTCTCACATTATCCTGTGCATTGTAATCGGTATTCAGGAAGCCTTGGTGTCTTATAACTTCATTTTTCAAAATTATTTCAAAATTGCACTTTTATTTATTTCTTTTTCACCTTAATCCATTCCCGAGCCATCTTGGCACACTGTTTGCTTCATACTGTTGATGGCTTAATATTTTTTATAAATCTTCCATAACCCATGTCCTACACCCCTGTCGAGCAAGTTCACAGCGGCTTCAACCTGGATGTGTGAATCTTTGTGCGACTCCGAATCGTGCTTGTCCTTTAGCACCAGTTTAAAACCAACTATATTTTAATGTCTTCTCCAACACTTCAGAATGTTTTTGTATTATCGATACTTTCTGTATTTCTCACTTTTGCATACTTACCATTACTCATGGAAGTCTCCAAAATATATGTAGCCAGAATTTTTCTCTTTGTGCGGAGTAGCAGTTGGTAGGAAGGTGAGAGGGGATTTTACAGACTGATGGCAGCTTACAGGCTCAGCAGGAAGTTTTATTATCAGGTGGTACTCAGTTAGATAGCTCAGTTTGGGCAGATGTCCTTTGGAGAAAAGGAGAAAGGAATTAGAATGATATCTGCTGAGTATGAATCATGATTCTGAATGCCAACACTTATTGTTGGAGTGACCTTCAGCAAGACTATGTCTCCTCTGAGCCTTAGTTATATCATCAATAAAATGGCAATTATGACTATTTTCTTTCATTGTTGTGTGACATTTAAATGACATTTATGTCAAACATGCACTCTCTTTAAAAATTAGTTTATCCCATATAATGCTGTGTCCTGTGCACATTTCCAATCAAGTCAAAGCATCATTGGAGTAAGTCTGATCTCTACCTGATTGCAACACTGTTGAGTCTAGAGTCCATATTTTGTAAAAAAGCCTTCTACTCGTTGCATTTTTTCCTTTTAAAATGTTACCTTTGTTTCTGTTCCTAATGGAGATACATTTATGATCTTGAGGCAAAACAGTATTTCATTGTAAGATTACTTAGTTTGTACATAGTTGGTGGTAAAATATGCAGTTGTTATAATTTCTGAGAAACAAAATATTTTTCTTTGGTCCCTAGAGATTATAGGGTTTACTGTTTTGCATTGATCATTCACCCCTAACACAAAGCAATAAACATTGTGGAATTCGACATTTATATGTTTAATGAATTATTTAATTATCAGCCAATTCATGAGGGAAAAATGCTGCTTCTTAATAATCAAGATTTTTTCTACCATTGAAATCACAAACTATAAAGCTGCTATACTCATGTTTTGTATTCCTATGGCAATACAGAAATATGAGAGTCAGGCCTCAGAGTTTAGTGATTATGAAAATGACCTCTGGAGCCCAGCTGCCATGGTTCAAATCCAGATTCCACTGATTACTATGTTTGTGGCCATTATGTGTTATTTAACTTCTCTATGTCTTTGTTTCCTCATTTTAAACTGGAGAAAAAATATTATCACCTTCACACGTGTTATGGAAATGTGAGTGAAATATTTATCCCTGAGCCAACATCTAGCTAGTGCTCAGTAAACGATAACACATTAATTGTCAGTAATAATCATTGTAATGTTTTACTATAATGACTGGTCAAATCTCTTATTTCTTGTTGCACTCTTTGGAAATTTGTTCTGTTCACTATTTAACATCATCATCTTGCCCTAGAAAATCTGGACATTTTACTTTGTTTAACTCCCAAAATATTCAATATCACAGTCCTGTGATTTTTCCTTCTCCTTCTGCCCCTTGTTATCATCTAACTATTATCTTAGGCTATCAGATGACAGCTTACATTTCCTTGCACCTTCTGATTTCGTTTGCAGCCCAGAGGGACATGTCCGCGTGGTTGTGATCCACTTCCCTGTTCATAATGAGTCCCACAAATGAGCATGGCTTGTCTTTGCTTACTGCCTTCAGGCTCCTTTCACGCTGAAAACAATGGGGGGAATCACTGTGCCTACATGCGTAGATATATTAAAAAAGAGAGTCTATCCAAATCAGTAAAAGAAGGGCACTGGAAGTCAGCTGGAATATAAACTGTGCTCATGGATCTTTGATCCACCGTTGCTCTAAAGAGAATGCAAGCAAAGATGCATGATATCCAAGATGTAAAAAGTACTTAGTTTACTCACTCTGAATTTTCTTCTGTCTGCATCCATAAATAAAATGCTTGTATTTATTCTAATGGAGTTTACTGTATTCTCTTCCTTTAAAGGTATTTAACAAAAATACTACACATAAAGTGGCAAAACAAAGATAAAGAAAATGTAATTTTTACTCTGTACATACAAACTATATTGTAGGCAACCTCAACTTTTTGTTCTTTTAAGCTCAGAGGAATATGTGTTAGATTGTATTATTCTTCAAAATAATCACTGTTCCTTTCAATACTTCTTTTCTTCTAGGAAGCTGACACATCTTTGTCACATTGGCATCACACTTAGCAATTTGTCTGTAACTGGCCAAGGAAATATAAACAGAAGTGATGTTTATCACTTCTGCAAATATGTTGTCAGTGTTTTAACACAATCTCCTGGTTTCTATGTCACCTCTCCCTTTCCTATGAGATTGGAAATGTTCTATCAACCTGAGATGGTCCTGGATTAAAAAATTTGTGAAGCAAAGCTATAGTTGGCCAATAACGGACATGGAAGAGACAGAGATACTTATTAAAAGATGGCTACACACATCCAGAGAGAAAAAGGAAAAGCCTAAACTACAGCTATAACAATTGTGGATTAAATGAATGATAAAATGATGCCTTAACAGTATTTAGGATGGAACTTATTCACTCATTGTATGTAGGTGACAATGCCTGAGTTATGGACCATATTGCATCATAGTTTAATGCTGAGTTCTCCTTTGTTTAGTATCCTCCTGTCTCTCCATTGCCAACAGAGTCATCTTCCAATAGAATAATTCTGTTGATGTCTTTTCTTTTCTAATCAGTCTCCCATGGCTTCTCATTGCAAAATAATTAAGTTCTATCTCTTTAGCATTAATTATCTCTAATATTTTTTTAAAAGATTTTGTTTATTTTTAGAGAGGGGAATGGGGGAGACAGAGAGGAAGAGAAACATCAACATGTGGTTGCCTCTCATGTGCCCTGCACCGGGGACCTGGCCTGCAACCCAGGCATGTGCCCTGACCAGTAACCAAACCGGCAGCCCTTTGGTTTGAAGGCCAACACTCAGTCCACTGAGCCACACCAGCCTGGGCTCATAATGTTTTAAAAATATTAATTTCCTACTTTTCAGGGAATTCCTTCCTTAAAGAAATTATATTCATTTTATTGTTCTTTCCCCAAAAATGACTTTTAGTTTCCAGTTAAGTGCCTTGGTCCAGTCATTGTATTTTCTTTAACATTTGTTTTCTTAACTCTAACCACATTAATTACATTTAATGTGTTTTAATCAGGACAGACTAGTTTCTAGTGTTGTAACATATGACCCCGAAATCTCAGTAGCTTGCAAATGAAAACTTTATTCCCCTCCTAAGCTGCATGTTCATCTTGGGACAGAATGTTCTTTTCATTCAACAACCTAGGCTGAGAAGAGAACCTCTGTATGAAGTGAGTAAAACTTATATTTGTTCTTCAATATTCTGTTTGGAAGCAGTAATGTTGTTTTCTATTCATCTTCCAAAGCAGGTCACAAATCAAGATTGAAGAAGACAAATACTTTTCTTCCCCAGGGGACAATAACAGAAATCTGTAACAAATATACATCAAGACAATTGACCATAATCATCATTTTTAATCTATTTCCAATTCTAATGTTTTTATTACTCCGAACCTGAATCTACCTCATCTTCAAATATTGTTTCCTTTGGAACTCTTGCCATCTGTACTAATTATATAATGCATATTATGAAGTAAACAGTGGCTGACAGATATTTCTTAAAGTGACAGGTTTCAGGTCGTAGGTCCCTTTGGCAACCCTGCAATTGTGATGCCAAAGCAGTTGTAGAAAATATGAAAAGAACAGGTGTAATTGTGCTCCAATAAAACTTTACTTACAACAATAGGTGCTGGTCTGCTACAGTAGTTTGCAAACCCCTTCCTTATAGCAATGACACTAAATCATGAGTGTGCACTGGGGACATCTAACAGAATTCTGAATACCACCTTAGAATTTCTGATCCAGCAGGAATGAGGAGGGCTTGAGAATTTACCTTTTCAATAGGTGCTGTGTAAGGCCTTTGCTACTCATCTGGGGATAACACGTTGAGTACCGCGGACCAACAGAACAGACGCAGTGTTCTGTGTTCAATGACTTGTTACCCATGATCAAGAAATGAACTCAGGTAAATGAAAACAGAAATTCTTAATTTAAAAATTATGAATAAATGATGTTTATTCTCTCCATTTCATTAGCATATTCTTTTCTTCATGAACGTCAGGTGACTATACTCTGCAAGAGAATGCTCTAAATAAAATTTTATTGGCCACATGACTGAGTTATAATAAAGTGAGCATTTCCTTTTTTATAGTGACAAGCACACAGTTGCTGTAAATATTACACTATTTTATGCCTCCATCGCATGATGGACAGGTAGCAAAATTGTTTTGTTTGTAAAGTGTCATTGAGCTATTTCAACTTGTCAGGACACACAAAGCTTGGCTCCACTAAATGCATCGACCTATTTGTATTACTTCAGAGGAACAAAAAGATTTCAGAAAAACACATTAATTTTATTCTTATTCAGCAGTGACATTGAAAAGACATTCTTATTTGTGCAGTGGTTCAAGCTACTGGTCCCACTTGGGTATGTGTGTGTGGAATATATATATATATGGCATATATATATTGCCATATATATATATATGGCATAGAGATTCTGTACTCAAGTTTTTTGGCGTACTTAAATGATTATCCCCACTGTCGTTGCATTCTTGACATATAAATTGTAGTAATGTGACTTAGGTCCTTGGAGAGAAAATAAACGATTCCCAAAAGACTTGTTGAACTACATTTTTATATCTAGCGCCCCAATAATGAAGTTGTGGGAGGAGGTCATCAGCAGGGCATTGTCTCTAGCAGGCCAGACCAAGATGAGGGATATCAGAGGCTCTTTACCCATCCAGTGTGCTTTGAATGGGAGTCGTTTTCCAGGTTAGCAGCCTTGGGCGTGGAGGTGCTGTTGAGACCATCAGGATCAGGTACCGTGTCTGAACTCAGGTAAGGCCTTGATTTAAACTCTTAATATTCTGATGGACAAGCATGAAGATCTACTTGTTCCCAAACAAGGTTGGTTTCTTGTAAATTCTCTGGTTTATTGAACCTGCCATGCAGCAGCCTGGAACACTGCTCCTTCGGTCTCCGTTTGTCATTCATATACCAAGCCATTTTCTAATTTTCTCCAGGGGAACTTTGCAGGTGGTGAAGCAACAGAAGTGCAGAGAAAGATCATCATGGATAAAGCATGCACTATGCTTGCGCAATTTTGGAAGAAGTAGTATTGTTGTTTTCAATAATATCAGTCTTTAGTGTAAGATCTGAAAATCATTACAATATTCTAAAAAGTTGCAAGTAATCACTAATAAACCCTCTCACTAAAATAATGTTAATCAAACTATGTTACAATATATAAACATATCACAATTAAACAAACTAGATAATTTTATATTGTCTGATCACAAGTTCCTCAGAGTCTGGACCAAGTGCAATCAGCATAGAAATAGGTAAATGAATTATAAGTGCTTAGATAAGGTTATTAGCAATTAGCACCTGATTCTCCTTCAGACAAAGTTTAGAGATTGAGACAACCCTCAGGTGAAAGGGACTCTATTTAGTGGTGCGAGGACTAGAATCCAAGCCTCCGGGTTCCTATCTCACAGTTCTCTGGTTTTCAACTGTCCACAAACATTTCTACACCAAAGCTCCAGGTGCAAACTAACCCCGTGCTCTCTGTCGCTTAGCCAGGCCAGTACCTTCACTTTAGGCTCCTCCAGCGGGTGCTTGGAGAGCCGTGGAGTTGTTACGTACATTGAGAGCATGCTACGATGAACGCTAGGGGGATAAAAGGACCAACAAGATACATTTCAAAGGCGGGATTCAATTACTTTTCACAACTCGGAGATGTGTCAAAGGCACGCTGTGTTTTGTTTTGAGGGCGGGGAGATGACTGGGAGGGAATCCTGCGCCCCCATTGGCTGGGCCTTCGCCGCTGCAGTTGCGCTGGAGCAGCGCGGAGAGCTTTATTGATCTGCCGGGTAAACGTGGAGGGAGCCACGCGCAGGGGTCCAGGCGTTTCTGAGCAGAGAGGCAGCCTCTTCCAGGAAGAAAGTGGTGTCTGCGGTCTGCCCGGCTGGGAGAACCTTCTGTGAATGAAAGGGGACAAAATGCAAGGCAGTTTGTTGCAGTGATTTGAGTGAGAGAGGGAAAGAGAAAGAGAGAGAGAGAGAGAGAGAGAGAGACTCAAAGATTGCGAGAAGGGTCTCACCTTCGGTGCAAGGCTGAGTGTTGCATCCTGCTGCTGCCCTGCCGGCTGCTGCTCCTGCCGCTGCGTCTGTGCCCTCAGGTAAGGATTCCTCCTGTGATTGGGACTGAGTGGTGTGTGATCTCTTCAGGGTACATGCACCGAAATTCATACATGATTAATAAAGTGTTGTCTAGCGTAGTCAGGAGCTGAACGAGGCTGCACACAGATCTGGCATCTGAATTAGGAACCGGTGCCTGGCTGTGCTGTGGGAAACTTCCCTAAGTTCTAAACAAGTCTCTAGTCTTCAGAGCCAGAGGTTAAATTAATGCGGGAGGGAAATAATTGTTTTAACTACCACTGTACTTAGCATGGCTACATTTTCAAATGAAAATAATTAGGTTTGCTAGGTGTTTATTCGGATACTTTATAGATAGCTCTAAGGATTTCTATGTTTATGACAAAATATGTAATGTTTTATTTTCACACAGCTTCTGTAATACCTGTCTCTGCTGATTCTTGTTAAAGTACAAAACCCTCTAATGATTATTATTAACACATGCGCATTTTAAAACTTCACTGTTCCTTAAAAAACACAGCTGTGACACAATTGAAAGGTTTTAGCAGCTAGTCTTCTAGTATACAGCTACATGACTTTCCTAGCACAAAACTAATTTGGGACGAGTGGAAGGGATATGGATTACTGGAGCTACTGTGTGTTATATAATATGCTTTTCAAAATTATCTTAAGGGTATTAATCATTTGGTCGTGCATTTTAAAAAAAGAGAAATATGTGCATTATAGAATATTCAAACAAGGCATTGTTCAAGGAGACCTAAGGAATTTTATATTTTTTTCTTTTAAGACATCATTATTTGTTTCTCTCTACATGCATCTCAGTGACTTCAGAACCTCTGTAGTTCAGAGTGCTTGATGTCGCTAACGGACATATTTCTCTATGCTCTCTGGGGAGGGGATTGACACACTTTTGGCAGATTCTGTGACCGTGTCATGATTCTCAGTTTCTCACCAGGTATTACAAAGCTCATTTACAAACTGCTCAGCTAGAAAATTGCCTCCCGTATTGACTGAGGGGGAAGGAATAAAAAGAGTAGGTTCTGAAATTGTGTTTACAGTTTTAAATTGTACTACCTATGTCAAAAGTGTAAAAATCCAACCATGCCAAGCAGCTATTAGTTTGCTTAATCTTTTCAGCACACTTGATCAGTTTTAACATTTATAAAACAATACCCAGGCACACAGCTGTCCAGAAATGTTGAACCTGCTCATTCAATGGCATCATTTTCATTAAATTATCCCACGCAATTTGAGAATCAATTTAATTTGTATATTTTATTATTATTTCTAGAAAGAAATTTAACTGAGTAGTTTTTTATTACAAAATATTTAATGGTTTGTGCAGAAGGATTCTTCAGAATTGAAAGGCAGATGGTTACTCTTCCTAAGTCATAAGCAGGCACTTGACAAATTGTTTTGGAATAGCTACACAAAAAGTAGGAGCTTCCACTTAACTAATTTATCTAACTGGCACATCAGCTTATCCAGTTACAAGATCTGGTATCTATCTGCCCTCCACCTGCTATAGAAACTACTGGAATTTTTTGAGGGTTATATATTAACTTGAAAATCCAATTCCAAGATATATTTACCTCTTATTAGTAGCTCTTACTTTGAAAACTGACAAGTTTAATACTGCCAATGTTGAGCCCCTTCCCCACAAGAAAATATACCTCATTTTATATTGTATTGTGTTCAGCAAATCTCCCGTTGCTAGATTCTTAACTTCTACTGCTGTGTACCATTTTCAAACAGTAGGGGGAAGTTCTCAAGCCAAGAATCCTTTTTCCTAATGGACCTAATTCCTTTAACTGATTTGCTTAGGGATCATTTTAGGTAATTTCCCCCCAAAAGAGAGACCTGAATTACTATGGGAAGGAGGGTGTTATTTGTTTTACCTGCGGGATGATACATATCATGTTCTCATCATGGGAAAAACAGTGCTTATTTCATGAGAAAAGAATTCTTGTTAGTGTATCACAGGATGTACTTATGCCTCAATATGACTGCATCCTTTAAGGATGGAGCACGAAACTGCTCTCCTTAGAATGAGCATCTTTTGCATCTGGTGTTTTGACAGAATGGATTAAATGTAATAGTGTATGATACTGGTTGAAATCCATCAGCTATCATTTATCCTTATCAGTGGTTGATAGAGATATCTGCCACTTCTCCCTTTAAAGTACCCAGTGATGAATCACTCTTGCTAATAAAATGGAACTTCAAATTGTCTGCTTAAACTGTTTTTAAGTAAAATCTAAAATATTACTGTGTTTTCACAACTATGCCATTCAGATGTCATATCATTAAATCTATCTAATAATTGTGATGGAAAGATGCATAGAATGATGGTTATCTTCAGATGTGAGTCATGTTTTCATGTAAAAATATCAAATCTAAGGGCTTGTATAAGAAAATGACCTACTAGGAAACTGTGTGGTAAATGTCTTCATACTTTCAAAGGAAAATTATAATTACACTTGTAGAAGCTTAACTTAAGGTAAGATACTATCCTTCTAGTCTTTTAACAAATTATAGCTGTTTTTAAAGTAATTATGTCCTATGTTACTATGTCACTGTTAGTATATCAATAGATATTTTCCTTGTAAGCTGGCACCAATTCATGATTCTATTTATATTAAACTAAGGTGAAAATTACTTCACCTTTCTTGTTTACCATTGAATTTTATTTTTATGAACAAGCCCAATTTATATCAAGAAAAATACAATAAACTTAATCATTAAATGAGAAATAAAAATGGATGATTTTTACTGGTCATTTTCCTTTTACTTTGCTAATCAGTAGATGGTAATTGAAAAACGTACACTCATAGCTTTTTAAAGCATTATAATGTTTGTCCTTAAGGTAGTTGTATCTTTTGATAAATTACAATAGTAAAAGACTGATACATCACTACCAAACTTTAAAGAAAAGAAAATTGTGTGTGTGTGCGAATGTGAATAATGCTACCTGCTTTGAGTATCAAATGCGGGTTACTCAAAGTTATTTTTAAGCATCACATGTTAAGATAACTAATGATGTGGAGTAAATAAGACTTTTGGAAAAGACTAAGACTAAGAGAAAGTCATGACTCTTCAAAAATCAAATAATAGATGAACTTCATGTAATGTTATTCTACTTTTTGTGAGATCTTAGATCAATAATCTAAGAATTATTTTATTCAACTATTCAGTTATTAGTATTTACTTATTAATAACCTTCTAAGCTATTGAAAACAGGACCTATGTTTACTATTTTATAACTTTAGGTTGATTCAGGTTTCTACCAATTCATTCTGTTATAATTTATGGTACTAAACAATAAATCAAAATTTCAATATGCTTCAGTTATTTTTTCACTAAAGGGTTATGGGTTTCTTTCATATTTTTGCTTTCTAAATATTTAAGTCATTGCATCATAAATTGATTTTTATTGCCTTGACATAAGGAATGTAGCATTTAAACAGTGCAAAATTCCTTGTAATATATGTACATCTTATGCATATATGTATGAAGATTCTAGTGAGAGAAAGTGAGGCCCCCATTTGTGCAGAGATACTCATGAGAGAAATGTACCACTTACATATAAACTCCTGCACCTACTCATTCAAATAACTAAGTGATGTATACTTAGTTCCAAGTACCAAAGAAGTAGTTAACCATTAAGATGTAGGTATGAATTTAGACTTACCCACAAACTACGATACTGGTTACAAGTAGGATTGATTAATACTCCTTATGTGTGCCACATAATTGATGGGTTCCAGAAGTTTCATTTGCTGGGAAATTGTTAGAACACACACATAAAAATGTTTCTCTCCTGTAAAGATGAGTCATGACTCATTGTCTACATTAAAATGAGGAGAGATCAAAACTTGGGAGTCAGACAATGGTTTGAATTCAAATTTTAAGAATCATTCAATGAGCATTTTGAACCAAATTATTTATGTTTTTGATCCTTGTTTTTTTTTTTTTCTTTTGATTTAGTATCATATTAGCCCATAGAGAGCATGAACTAATAGTCACATCTTTCTCTGTTTAGGTTTCCGTGACTATAGAAAGGTAGTTTTGTAAAAGATTAACTACAACCAGAGCTGGCCCCTTGTGTTAGATAAAAATGTGTGGTAGCCAGGATTTATTATGTGCTAGAATTCAGTCATTTTGGGGTGGGATTCATTCTTAGGTCACTTATCTGAAAAAAATTATTATTTTTGGCAAGAGTGTTTTCAATAGATAGAAGTGGATGTTTCTGATAGTTTAAAGAATCAGGGAAGTTTAGATTATCATAAAACTTTTACCACCATAATTTAAAAGGGTTAGAAATCAGGAAAAAAATAGAACAGGATGGAGATAGAGAGAGTACAGAGTCAAGGGAAGTTTGGGGGGTTTTTAAAAATAAAAGCTTGAACAGGTGAATAAATGAGATGGAAGTCACTGGAAAGAGAAAGGAACATAAATGATAAATAAAGTCTTAGATTGTTAGGGAAGGTCATCAAGAGGACGTGACTGCTGGTTGATCCTCAAGCTCACCCCCCAAAATCATAGGCTCTTCACCCTTTCCCTTGTCCTGGGAATGTATGTTTCCTTCACCATTTCCACAATAGTTACTGTTTCAGGTAGCACATGTTTGAGACTATATGGACTGAACATGTGACTAAACCTCATTAGGGCCTCTGTATAAACTTTTAAGATTCTGGGGGATGGATGTTGATATCTACTCATCTTTCAGCTGTCCTAGACCCCTTGGAGTGGCTCAAATGAAAGAGTATTTAAAAGCAAAATATCAAATAATTTAGCTGACATTTCAGCATTTATTAAAGTATCATGATTGTCAAAAAGAATTGTTAGGAAATAACCAAAATGTGATGCTAATTAATTTATACAAAGTGATACTTTTATGTGTAATTGAAAGAGATTCAAATGCTTGGTAAATATTGAAAAGTATAGAAAAGTATAGAAAATTAACATTGATAGACTCTTCTCCTGAAAAATAATGTGGTGCTGTCATTACCACTAAATGATGTGATGCATTTAAAACTATCTTTGAGGAGAAAATTTAGGAATGCTTGAAGTAACAAGCAAATAGCAATATATCCAAAATAAAATGTCCTCCTACACCTTGTGAGTCCATCTTTATGTCCATGTTGTGTAACCTTCACTCCAAGGGACGTAATTTCCAACATACTTAAAAACGAGATTTTTACTGTACTCTCCCCTAATTATTGACAACAAAATGGTAAGTAAAAAGTGAAAAATAAGCTCTTGGCAAAGATTTTTGGTATATATTTATTTAGCAAGAACGGGAAGGAAGCCCAGGACAACTTTCTGAAGTAAAAGGGTGTCTCAAAGTTAGACATTTATTTACCTTAGTCAGTATCTAGTACTTGTACTAAACTCCCTACTAGAGAAAAGTTACCACTGTTAGATTCTGACATAGAAGGGGGTCCAATATATATCGGTATTGCATCTGTTGCAACCAGAATTAAGAGTTGTGTCAAGTAAAGTATATACAGCAAAGTCCTATATTTACTAAACATAAATAGCATACATTTTAAGAGCAGTATTAAAGATAGTTACTTCACAATACATTCAAATTTCAATATTTTACATGTTTATTAAACAAGAAAATTAATATGCCTATGGTTATATAAAAACATTGCTAAAGCAAAAGGGTATACAAAAATGTATAGCATGTATCTGTGCCAGTCGTAAAGTTTACACAAACCTCTAAATAGTGATATTGTTAAATGGTTGTTACATTTGAAAAAAGAAAAATTAAAGTCAGATGTGTTCAAAATACACAATCATGCCACAGCCACAAAAGCACAGACTTATCTCATAAAGTTCTGGCTGTGTCATAAAATATGACGTCTTTTTGAAAGGAAATCTGGCAGGATCTATCAAATATAAAAAAATCCAGCAATTGTTAACTCTTAGACTATTTTTTGCAGAAATATTTTCTTTTTATGCTTGGTTGTGTCTTCTGGTTTTATTCTTCTCCCAGTGACTGCCTCTTCTCATTCTCCTTTGCTGAGTTCTCTCGCTTCAGACAGAAAAATAGAAACAGGGTATCCCAGGACGCAGGCTTAGGCACTACTCACCTCTCAATCTGGAAACTTCTGAAGAGGTAGGCCCATCCAGTCCCAGGGGTTTAAGTGCCATGTGACATTTAAATTGTCGTCTGCCATCGCTGTGCTGAGCATCAGACTCCAATGTCAGAATGATCACTGAGTACTTGCACCTGCACGTTGGGGTTGGCCTGCTCGAGTTGCCGGAGCAAACTACCATACACTGACTGGCTTAAACAACAGAAACTTGTTTTGTCACAATTTTTTGAGGCTGAAAAGTCCAGGAATAAGGTGTTGGCTGGTTTGATGTGGTTCCTCATGTGAACGTTCTTGGCTTGTAGACAGTGTCTACTCACTGTGCACCCATATGCCTTCTTCCGGGTACTCACGCAGAGAGAGAGACTGAGCAAGCTGTCTGGTGTCTCTTCTCATCAGGGCACTAATCCCATCATGAAGTCCCCACCCTTAGGACCTCATCTGCCCTTAATCACCTTCCAAAGGCCCTGTCTCCAAGAACCATCACATTAGGGCTGAGCGACTCAACATATGTAGTCTGTGGATTTCGGCACAATTCAGTCTAATAATCATTTTAGCCACAACTCCTTCAGAATCGAACTCTTGGTTTCTGCCTCTCCTTACCATAACCCAAATATACTCATTTTCCTAATCTTCATTATTTAGTCAATTATATAATTATTATTTTAACTTTTTAAAATAATTTATAGTCAGCTTTGAGGAGTTGCTTTCCTCCCATCTCCTCACAATCAGTGTCACTATTGAATCTACTGCCTTCATGGCTTTATTGTCTAAACACAGCTTTATTATTTTTTCTTTTATTTTTTATTGTTATTCTATTACAGCTGTCCTGATTTTCCCTCCTTTGCTCTCCTCCACCCAGCCCACTCCCTGATTCCGCAGTCAACCCCCACACCGTTGTCCATGTCCATGCTTCATTCATACACATTCTTTGACTTCTTTCTTCCCTTCTTCCCACTGTTGTCTAAATATACCTTTAACCCAATCACTCCTCACCTCCACCATAGGTACCTTTGATCCAACTGTGATTGTCAGTGTCCTTTCTTCATCTACTTTCATCCACCCCGTCCCACAATTCATTGCACAGTATCCAGATATAAACCCTCCAATATCACCAAAGTACTCTCCATGGTTTGAAGCCAGTATCTCACCTAGCCCTTCCATTTTCTTTCTCATTATGGCAAGTCTATTCCTGCCACAGGCACTTTGCACTCACTCAGCTCCCCACTTTACTTTATGAAGATCTTGGTTTGCATATTATTAATTCACAGTTACATTTTCTAATCACTGTCTGTAAATAACACTTCCTTCCCCAGAAAAATTATCTTTAACTTTATCCATATTTACCTGATACTGCATTATATTGTCTGTCTTCCAACATAAAACCCATACCCTGTGAGGAAAGTCTTATAGTAATTCCTGGCATATAAAATTCCTCAATAAGTATTTGATTGGTGAATGAATGAGTGAATGAATGAAATAATGGTATAAGCTCATGTTCACCTAAACATAAACATGCATCTGAAAGAGATTGCAACGATTTATAGGGTGATATGTTAAGAGCAGTTATCTTTAGGGAGCACAGTGAGACAAACCTGTGAATTATATGACTTTTTAATGTAATATATTCATGCATTTACCTTGGCCTATGAATATAATAATCATTAATTAGTCATGTACTTTGTATTAGTATTTGGGACTGAAACAGTGTGCTCCTGTTAAAATGATTAAGGGAAGAAAGAGAACAAAATGTTGGTGTCGGCCTATAAAAAATGGTTTTAAAGCTCAAACAGAATAATTTGGGCTGGTACTAGTTATCTTTGCAACTCAAGATTCAGTATTGTCGCACTGTGTGTGGTGTCCTGATTCCCTATGGTATCCACAATTAAAATAAAACTCTCAGGATACACTGAAAAGGGGAAGAATGCCTTTAAAGATTTGTCTTAATTGGTTCTGAGATTCAGTTTAGTTATCTGAAGGGAACAGAGGAGAATCGGTATTAACACCTGGACTCCTGTCTGTGCAAAGTCCAGAGCTCCTGAAGTAACAATTAAATGGCTTAATCTTAAAACCCTCCAAGGTTTAATTCAGTAGCTCTCTACAGAAGGGCATTGCTAATTCTTCCTGAATTGCTGCTGCTGCTAACTGCACTGCCTTAATTTGAACAGTATTCAAAATTCCATTCTCTCTAATGGAGTTAATTGCATTATGAAAGTCAGCTTAGAGTGGGAACTTATTTCCTCTTGTGGAGTATTTCTCTACAGAGTCCTATCTTTTCCTTTCAATTTGACACGTGCACATTTATGCAGAATAATATCACAAATGCCTTGTGCCCTATTTAAACCAAATTTCAAAGAATATGCTTTAAAATAGTTATATACACACCAAAGCAGCTTAGCTATACAAAGTGCCTACAATTCCAGACATGCTTAGGCCATCTGATATAATAGACTATAAGTCTTTGGAACATTAACAAATCTGTGAGCTTTTAAACAGGTTGTGACCTATTCATTTAGAGGACTACTTCAATAAAGCAAAGGCTCACTTAGGTTAATAATGGATCATGGAGCTGTTTGATTTGCAGTGAGCTAAGTTGCCCATTATCCCTTGACATTCATGTGAGGCCTGTTATCACATCAGATAATGAGTCAGGCCCCTTTCCTCATTCCTACAGATATCCAAGTCATTATAAGAAATCTTAGAGCGCAAGTCCATGAAGCTTTGTGCCTACTAACCACACAGAAGTTATTATTTTTTGCAAGAATATGAAATTTCAGCTAAGAATCAATTTCCTCATGAGAATATCAGCTGTTTATTCAAAGTTCATCTGGGTATCTTTTTTAAAAAACATAAAGACAGATATTCTCTCACTCTTTCTCTTTTAATTTTTTTATTTTCTTGAAGAAGGATAGCCAATTCATTGACATGTTTCCATAAGTAGGCATCCTCAACATTATGTTTAAATTTACCATCTACCCTTATTTCTTCATGCACATAGATACCCAAGCATGCATACATGGAAAGAGAAGACTGGCAGACAGCTCAGTCCATAATTCTAAACAATGTAACATCAATTATAAATGTTATAACAAGGAGTGAAAATTTTGTTTTATAATTCTAACATGGTGATTACTTCCTTTACTTGTCTGTCTTCTCATTAAATGTACAGTGTTTTTAGAGGCATTTGTCTGTGCTAAGACATCCTGAAAATTAAGGTAAATACACTAGGAATATATTTTAAATGTTTTCCAAAGCAGTCTTGTAATGCTCTCATATTTCATGTTTATTACTGTGTGTGCATGTGTGTGTGTTCACACATACACATGGATGTTAAAAGCAACTTCTTCAGTAAGATCTCTAACACCAACTAAATGTTGCAGATAGAAGGCAATAAACCCTTTTGGCATTAATCCTTCCTAAAAATGAAATACTTCTACACTGTAGAGCAAGCTATGAAATATGAATGATAGGAAGAAAACAACTTCATTTTTTCTTGCTCTATGATTTACGGTGCAAAGATGACAACCATGGGGGAGGTGAAGAATGGTGAATTTTTCTGCGTCTGATGCTAATTTTACAGCACTACAGAAAATGGGAGACTTGTGCCATATTCTGGATCTCTAAGTGAATTTATTTAAAGATGGCCCATTAGTTCATGTCACCGTGGAAATCTGGTAAGTTATGAGTGTTTTTTACAAATAGACTTGAGAAAAAATTCCCCAGTATTGTGGATTCACACAGAACTACCCTGAAAAATTATTATATGTTTGCTACCCAGACACAAAGTTATGATTAATACCTTTAACACGGAGCCAAGATATTTTCATTAATGGTTACTTAACCAATTTTTGTAAGTGCGTTTACTCTTCCATGCTTTAATGCCAAAATTTCAAAAAGCATAAAAATGAGGACATAATTTTAGGCTAAAAATGTAGAGCCCGAAATCCTCTTTACAAAAGCAAACAAACAAAAGGTGTTACCTTCTTTCCTCTGATATAAATTAAGGGAAAGTAACAACAGTTATAAAATATATAAAGACATTTCTTTACTTTTCCTTTTTTTATTGTTGTTCAAGTACAGTTGTCTCCATTTTCCCCCTACCATACCCCTCTGCCCCACCCATCACTGCCTCCCACCCTCAGACCTACCCCCTTTGGCTTTGTCCATGTGTCCTTCATACATGTTCCTTGATGGTCCTTCCCCTGCCATCCCTCTCCCCCTTCCTCTCTGGTAACGTCAGTTTGTTCTTTATTTCCATGTCTCTGGTTATATTTTGCTTGATTATTTTGTTTTGTTGATTAGGTTACACTTATAGCTGAGATCATGTGGTATTTGTCTTTCACCAACTGGCTTATTTCACTTAGCATAATGCTCTCCAGATCCATTCATGCTGCTACAAAGGGTAGGAGTTCCTTCTTTCTTTCTGTTGCATAGTATTTCATTCTGCAAATATACCACAGTTTTTTGGTCCACTCGTTTACTGATAGATGCTTACTGCACTTGGCTATTGTAAATTGTGCTGCTATGAACATTGGGGTGCATAGATTCTTTTGAACTGATGTTTCAGGATTCTTAGAGTATAGTCCCAGCAATGAAATTGCCCGGTCAAAAGGCAGTTCCATTTTTAGTTTTCTGAGGAAATTACAAACTGTTTTCTATAGTGGCTACCTTTTCAATTAGTGTAACTAATTGGTTAAAATGCAGGTAGAAAACTGCATTGGGAGACTATACAATGAAAGAAATCAGTTTGAATCTTTTTGATGACTAGTTAAAAAATATCATGGCCTCATAGTTTCTATTACTCATACTTTATTTCACAAAATCTTTTTAACTTTATTTCTGGTCACATACTAAAAAACAGGTAGTTTAACATTTCCAATTTCATTATGCAATTTCATCTCTAGTTCTGGATTGACTTTGTAATATATTATTTTAGAGATATCTTTCCTTGCCATGGGCCTTAGGCCTATAAAGTCAATGGCATATTGTTTAATATTTGATTCCAGGTTATTTACTTGACCTTAGTTGTGGTCTCTGACTATTCTCAGTCTCCATAATTGTCAATGGCATCTCAGTACTCACTTGTAAAAAACTCCTAAGTCATTACTTTCATGGACTGTAAACCCCTCCCATCTTTGAATTCTACAGCCTGTATTTATATCTATGTTCAGAATCACAGAATGTACATTTCTCCCTTATGTTGCATACAGCTTTCATTTAGCTATGTACATATAATAAATTTTGTCATCTGCCATAGAAAATATTTCTGATAATATTTATTTAACATTACCTGCTTCAAAAGGTGACATTTCTTTCTTTCTTTCTTTCTTTCTTTCTTTCTTTCTTTCTTTCTTTCTCTTACATTTATTTATTTTTATAGTTTAATGTGTTTTAATGGCAACCTTATAAGAACAACACGGAGGAGAAACAACATCGAAACATGTACTTGCAAGAAGAACAGCTCAGTTAGGAAAGTATAGTGAATGGATGGAATCGACTCCATGATAAAAACACTACAAACACCATTTAGTTGCCATCAATAAGAAATGTAGTTGCTTTAAAAAAAAATCCAAATGTTGCATGTTTACATTTTAAAGGAAGCCATCTGGAGGTAATGTTTAATCTGAGTAACAACTAGCAGATTTGGGATTCCATTACAATCCCATGGATGCTGTTTTGAAAATTTGAGTTTTCTTTTCAAATATAACCTGTTTAATTTTCATCAGTTGTCACCTGATGTGTTTTGTCACCCAGATGATGATTGTTATTTTTCTTTTTTATGTATATTTCTGTGTTTTATTGTAAGTATAATCTATGTTCATGGTGAGGAAAAACAGGTATTGTCAAATATATTAAACTGAAATCATCTCCCTTCCTACTACCCACTATTCCTCTTCCCAGAGTTATCTGCTCACACTAGCAGTTTCCTGTGTGTTCTTCCAGAAACTTTCTGCCAACTGATACAGTGTGTGTATATATAGAAGACTATTCTTTCTTCAATTTATTTAATAATTATTTGACCCATTTAATTTTTAACACAGTTTTTTTTTTTTTCCAACTTGAATTCCCAGATGCCCACACACCTTCAGTTTTACTTTTTCCTTCACTAGCAGTCTCTTCTCAGTTCCATTTGCTGGTTTCCTCTCCTTTCCCATTAATGTTGAAGCAGCTTTGTTTTCCTCTGTCTACACCCATACATATAGTGATCTAATCCAATTTCATCATTTTAAACACCATATGTTAACATTTCCCAAATATATATCTCCAGGTCAGACTCCCCCAAATCTAATCTTCTCTACCCAACTGCTTTCTTTGGATAGGATGCACTTGAATACCTAAAAAGACATCTCAAATTTACAAGTCCAAAATGAACTCTTGTTCTTCACTCAAAAATATATTCTATTTTCAGGTTTTACCGTGTCTGCTGATAAACTGTATCCTTTCAGTTATTTAAGAAAAAAATATCTCCAACTCTTTTATAGCCTCTATTTCTCTCACATTACAGGACTAATTTACCAGGAAATCCTCTTGGCTCTAATTCAAAAGTATCTGTCGAATCTTACCAATTCTCAACCGTTTTGCTGTTCCTGTCATGAGTCTAGTAGTAACAATTGCTTATGTGAATCACTGCATTAGCCCCCTACACGTCTTCTTGCTTCTAGCCCTCCGGAGCTTAGCTTCAACAGCAAGGATCATCCTTTGAAAACATGTCAGATCATGCAAAACCTCTGTTCAGAACCAACTGCCAGCTTCCCACTACATCCCAGGAAATGCCGAGGGGTGCTGTTATGTGCCCTCTAATTTTATTTCTGATCTAGTCTCTTCCCCTTACTCATTCTGCTCTCCTAACTCTTCTTGCATCTCCTGGAGTATTTAACAAGGTGTACTCCGCATTTGCTAGCCATTCCCTCGGACTGGAATGCTGTTTATCAGATACCTGTTTGGCTAGCTGCCTTCACGTGCCCTTGTTCAAGTCCCCTCCTCTTAGAGCTCTATCCTCATTACTCTATTTTCTAGTGTAAGTTGCACAAAACTCTCAGGCAGTACAATCTCCTTTATCCTGTTCTATCTTTTTATTTTCCTATAATGTTATTATTTATTTCTCTTTCTCATTTCTGAGACATAAATACTTGGGGAACATAAATCTTTACATCTTTTGTACTGATATATCTAGGGGATAAAACTAGTATCTGTCAGATTAACACACACTAAGCAGTAGTTATATATTCATAAATAAATTATAAGTATCCAAATTAGACCGGATTTCTTATATGACTTTTGTATGTTATAAGCATATATTAGCATAACACACACTTTTTGAAAAATAAATAGAGAAAATATTAATTATTTGTATATTTATTTATAACGAGAAAAATATGGATGAACTCTGGGACTGTGAGATGAAACATCTACAGTACTTTGTTCTGGTTTGTTTGTGTGTGGCTCTGATGTCATGGTTGCAATTGCACTTGATGAATTGAAATCAGCTTTAACCTGATTGTTTTTGGAGATTCCTTTTCACTGACAGTGGAGGATAAACAAGGAAAAAATTACCTCTACCTGCTGCTCTTTTTTTGTCTAATATTCATAGACTTTACCCTTGAGACTCTTGGGTGTCTGGCCATGTACAAACTAAGGTGAGAGTGTAGGAGTGCAGGCTTGTGAGCTCGTGTGTGCAAACAAGTGTTCACTTATGTGTATATGTTTGTTACTGAGGTGAACCATAGCAAATTGGAGTTTGTGTGTTACCAGTGGAATAAATCAGTTCCAGCGTAAACTAGACACAGAGATATATACACATGTTTACATGTGCACATATACAGCAAAGGAAAGATAGGGAAAGAGGGAGTAGGAGAGACAGGAAATTTTAAGTGATGTTTATGAAGTGTAAGGATTATGACCATTTATATGAATGGAAAATATCTTCAATTTATGAATAGTTTATTATGATATTTAACCCCTTAGTTTTTCTAACTTTATGTATAAAGAATCCAGGATACATCAAGAGAACAAGATAAAGAATACAGAAAACAGCAAAGAAATAGCCACATATATTTAGTAAACAGTATGATGTGAACATAAAAACAACAAAAACTAAATTTTAATTTGTTTATGTTGGCCATTCTGACTGGTGTGAAGTGGTATCTCATTGTGGTTTTAATTTACATCTCTCTGATGACTAGTGATGTTGAGCATCTTTTCATATGTCTCTGGGCCCTCTGTATGTCCACCTTGGAGAAGTGTCTGTTCAAGTCCTTTGCCCATTTTTTAATTGGATTGCTTGTCTTCCTGGAGTGGAGTCATGTGAGTTCTTTATATATTTTGGAGATCAAACCCTTGTCTGAGGTATCATTGGCAAACACATTTTCCCATATGATTATCTCCCTTTTCATTTTGCTGATGTTTTTTTAGCTGTGCAAAAACTTTTAAATTTTATCAAATCCCTTTTGTTTATTCTTTCTTTTATTTCCCTTGATCAAGGAACATGTATAAATGACCCATGGACAGAGAACTGGGAGGAAGGGTTGAATGTGGGAGATGGGGGTGCGTAGGGCAGGCGACAGTTATGGGAGAAAATGGGGACAACTGTAACTGAATAATGATAAAAAAAGACAAGAAAAACACATATGAAGAAAAAGCCAACAGAATATAAGTGAAGTTATGGCTAAATATTCACAAACAGAAAAGTAAACATAGTCAGTAATAATGTTCTGTTCAGCCTCACTTGTAATGAAATAAATGTAAATCAAGGCAAAAAATTTAAATGGGAAACTTGTATAAAAGGCTAAAATAATCCATTTCATGAAATGTCGATTACCTTTACATACATGGCCCTTTGCTGCCTGTCTTAGTTTACTTGGCCTACTATAAAAATTTCCATAAACTGGATGCTTAAACAACAACTAGTTATCTCTAATAGTTCCAGAGCCTAGGAAGTCAAGGTCAAGGTGCCGGCAGATTCAGTGTCTGGTTCAAAGACAGTGGTCTCCTTGCCGCCCTCTCACAGTAGAAGGGAAGAGAGAGCTCTTTCATAAGGCACTAATCCCATTCCCGAGAACTTCATCTTTGTGACATTTTCATTTCCCAAAAAGCCTTTCTCCTAATACCATCATATAAGGGGTTAGGATTTCAACAAATAAATTTCAAAGAAAGTATTCAGTCTATATAGCCTTAACTTTAAGGAAAGGTGTTGTTACTGTTGTTTTATTATTGATATAATTGGCTGTTGAATCAATGTTTTAATTAGGTTTCAGTCTTGGAAGCAGAGAAGACACTGAATTTCATGAAAATGAGGGATTAGATTTTAGAATAAATTTGCACAATGGCGGGAGAGCTGGGGAATCAACAGCCTGGAAGGGGCAGACTGAGGATCACAGGGAAGAAGCGTCTTCCCATTCTGACTGAAGCCCTTAGTGGAGGTGGAGCAATCACAGCTTGCAAGGACACCTGGGAATCCAAGCTTGCAGGGCCGCTGAGGCACTGGATCGTGATGGGAGCTCATGAAGCGGTGTACATGAAGCCTTTGTCTCAGCTGGGCACCTGCCTCAGTAGATGAGCAGTCCAGATACAGGGGGTGGGCCTGAGGCTGTTGTGCATCAGCATGGCCAGCCATCAAGAATAAGAGCTAATGGAGCAACATAGGAGTGTGAAGGCCAGCTCTAGGTCTGCCCATCAAACATGGTCTCAATGGTCTTTGAGAATTATGGTTGTCCCTTCACCTCTGTGTTCCAAACTGTACTTCTGGTTAGCTCTCTTCAGCAAGCATCTCAAAGGGGGAATCATGACACATTGCTCTCTTCACTAAGCTGATAATATGAGGGGGCATCCCCCCAAAATGGGAACCTATTTCTAAAAAGTTCTGCATTTATTCTTACATGTTGAAACTTGGGTCACCTTCGAAGTGCTCTCTATTTGATGGAAAACACCTATTAGGACATTACTTCCACTGCTCAAAACAGTTTTTGAACTCATCAATTTTGATGCCTTTTAGTGCTTGTGACCGTTTTTTGTTTGTTTGTTTCACCTATTCCACATCAGCAAAACATTTCCCTTTGAGGACGGTATTTGTCGGGGAAACAAACAAACAAAGTTGCTTACGGCAAGATTGGGTAAATCTGGAGGGAGGGGTGCCAGGATCAGATTGTTTCCTGGTCAAAACCTGAACACACAGTCCAGTGCGGGCAGGTGCACTCGTAAATCACCCAACACGAAATGGGCAAGCATGTTGAAAGAGCCTTCAGAAAAATTTCACTGAAGCCCAATGCAACCTTTCACGACAATGCCAGTTGGCACACCGATGCAGATGGGTTCCTAGAACACTCACCTAATGCAGGGAAGCCTTTACTACAAGGGGTCCACCCTCTAGAACAGCAGTCTTCAACCTTTTTGGTGCCAGGGACCTGTTTCATGGAAGTCAGAAAGCAGGGCAGGGGGCAGAGAGAGTCAGGAGGCTGAGCTCAGGTGAGCTTTGCTCACACCCTGTTCCTAATAGGCCACAGACCAGGGGTTGAGGACTCCTGCTTTAGCACATAGTTCTGTTTTTGGGGGCCTTTGGAACAGAATGTAGCAGTTCTAGTCTTTATCACTCTGGCATCCAGTAACACCTCTTGAAACTACATTTATCTTCCACATAAAGGAAAACTAGGTATCCACCTAACATGATAATCTTAGGATTCAATATCTACATGCAGTTTCCATGTAAATTTCATTTAATGTTCAGATTATTATGTTTAATCAACTGGTTTTAACTCTGTGGTCTAGCATGTATTAAGCACTAGTGAAAAGTAAGATGTATGAAATGTTCAACAGTACAATCTATCCAGATTCTACAGGGAAGAATATGAGATGTGATCTTTCACTTCTCTCTTCATAATGATGAATATTTTTTGTACATTACTAAAATGTCAACAGCCTATTGGTGTTCTCACTTATATTTACATAGAATACAAAGCATTTATCTGACAGATGGCAGCAGTCTGGAAGCCCTAATAATATCTTTGAAATTTTATCCTCAAGTATTTGGGATTATTTGATATCAAACCCAATGTCCCAAGATCATATTATTTTTAATGTAATATTTTCATTTAGTAAACATTTATTTAGCAATCTAACATATGCCAGACTTTGTTCTAAGCACTGTGTATACAACAATGAAAACAATAGCCCTTGTCTACATGGGATTTTTTACCTATACTTCTTTAGCCTTTAGTCCATATATCCCATTAACTGTAACTCCATTGGAGCTGGAGAAGTTCAGGCAATTAGCTAATTGAAGAACTTCAGAAATTAACTAGAGCAGAAGTTCCCATGATTATGGAGTAGTGATAGTATCCATTATGGGAGTAAGACTAACATCTTACTCCTAGTTTCCCCCAACATCCTGCAATAGAATTGTGAGTTTTGTAGCATAGAACCAAGAGGCCTGTATACTATGTCTTTGCATAGTCAACTGGGACTAAAATGAATGAATTCACTTGTTCACATAACATTTTTATTTTTTAAACATTTTATTTATTTTTATCTTTAGAGGGGAAGGGAAGGAGAGAGGGAGAGAGGGAGAGAAATATCAATGTATGGTTGTCTCTCATGAATCCCTTGCCGGGAACTGGCCTGCAACCCAGGCATGCGCCTTGACTGGGAATCAAACTGTGATCCTTTGGTTCACAGGCCCGCGCTCAATCCACTGAGCTACACCAGCCAGGGCACATTTTTAATTTTTAAAATGAGATGTAATTATTGTAACTTTTAACATTGTATTAGTTTTAGGGATACAGCATAATGATTCAATATTTACTGTGAAACGACCATTACCTTAAATGAAGTTAACATCCATCACCACATATAGTCACAATTTTATTCTTATGATGGGAACTTTTAATATTTACTATTTTCAACTTTCAAATATACAGGATAATATTAACTGTGGTCACCATGTAGTACATTACATCCTTAGGGGTTATTTATTTTATAACTGGAGGATTGTACATTGGACCACCTTCATCCATTTCAGGCTCCATCCCACCCAACTGCCCCTGGCAACCAGGAGTCTGTTCTCTACCAGTGATATTTTAAGACAAGAGATATAAATCATATCATTCCGTATTTGACTTTCTCTGACATTTCATTTAGCATAATGCCTCTAAGGTCCATCTATGTTGCAAATGGCAGGATAACCTTATTTTGTATGGCTGAATAATATTCCATTGCTTGTGTGTGGTGATCCATTGCTTTATCCACTCGTGTGCTGATGGATGCGAGTGGCTTCCCTGTTTTGGCTGTTGTAAATAGTGCTGCAGTGACTATGTGGGTGCGTGTATCTTTTTGAGTTAATGTTTTCACTTTTTTGGATAAAACACCCAGAGGTGAAATTGCTGGATCATACTGTAGTTCCATTTTTAATTTCTTGTGGATTCTCCATACTGTTTTTCATGGTGACTGCAAATTTGCGCATGTTTGTTGGCTTTCTGTAGCTTCTGATTTGAAAAATGTCTACTCAGATTTTCTACCCAGTTTTTACTCAATTTTGTTTGGTGTTCAGTTGTATTAGTTTCTTATGTGCTTTGGATATTAATTTCTTATTAAATATATCATTGATGAATATCTTCTCTAATTCAGTATGTTGTCTTTTCATTTTGTTGATGGTTTTTGTTTGCATTTCCCTGATAATTAGTGATGCTGAGAACCTTTTCGTATACCTGTTGGCCATTTGCATAGTCCTACTGCCGTGGTGTTTACAGTTAATTCCTTTGAATCAAATTGTCTCCATTCTATAAGAAGGGATTGAATTTAACTAAAAATGAAGTCCCTTGAGGTATCAGGCTTTTCCCTGCCTAGCTCATATAATGGGTTTCTTTATATTAAACATCTTTTCCAGTTCTAATTATTCTTGCTGCATTTGAAGTTTTCTGTTGCAGAAAGCACCCTTTTATAACTTCTCTGGAAGGAAAGAACAGTAGGTTTCCTGTGCAGACATTGTTACCATCACCAACGACTCACCTCTTTCTGGGAATAAAAAATGATTGTATAGTAGTTCCTCACTCAGCCATCCATAAGTTCTTGGAAACTGCAACTATACATGAAATTACATAACAAAACCAATTTTCCCATAGGCTAATTAATAAACATTAATTAAGTCCCTACAGTATATTTCTGGTCACAAAACATGACCAAACTACTAAAGACCTAAAACACTTCTAATATTAGTCTTTGATGAATTATACATACATTTAAGATGAATAAAACCAAGAGTATTATTTTCCAAGACACCTTTTCCAGTTCAGAGTTTCTGGTGGCCTGAGTCTGTCCTGGCAGCTCAGGGTACAAGGCGGGACCCAACTCTGGACAGGACACCCTTCCATCACAGGACCAACACACACACACACACACACACACACACACACACACACACACACACACACACACACTGGGACAGTCGGATATGAAGGTTCATTTGGACGTGGGAGGAAACTGGAGTCCCAGGAGCATCCCCAGTCAGACGTGGGGAGAAGTGCAAACTCCACACAGACAGTGGCCCTTCCCGAAATCAATTATTTTTCTTATCAACATTATAACAAAATGAGGTTCAATGAAATAATTTTAGTTGAGGACCTGCTATAGTTTCAACAACATTGACATTAGCTGGTCTCTGACTTAGTTTATCAAATAGAATTTCACCCACAGGAACCATGGCTTTGGTATAGAATAACTTAATTTCTACTTTTTGTCCCTCAATTCTTCTTGTAGTGTCATGTCAGCCAGCAGTTAGGGAAGCATGGGCTGATGGGAAGTGAGCAGACAAGCCATGGCATCGAGACAGCTGCCCTGCAGATTTGCCCAGGTTCACGGTTGACGTTACATGAGTGAGAAATAAATAAGTATAAAGGAAAGTGTGACTCACAGTTTTTTAGTGAGAGGTTCTGTAGTAAGTGCAAATACAATCCCTTGCCAGAAATAGGTTGCTAGTAAAACAACACCATTAAAAACTGGTAGAATTACAGAGAGATAAGGACAGCTAATGAAGGATCACTGAATAAACTCATCTGCTTATTAGTAACATTATTTTCCTTGGTCTAGTCCTGATTGGAAGGACAAATAAATGCTTATATTTTTACTTCTAACATAGGAAGACTATCCCAATAATATTTAGCTCCTCAAATAAATAGTATAACATATTTGAAATATTAATGTATTCCATAATGCTGTTTCTCATCTGTAATTGTTTTTGAGCCATCTAGTTTTGAATTTATAGTTCTAAAAATCACTTGGTTATTTTCCATTTCCAGAATATGTTTCTCATTTAAGAACTAGAGTACATAACAGACCTAAGAATTTTGGTCCCGAAAAAGCAAAAGTTCAGCATGTTCCATGTGATTAAAATATGGGTAGGAATGTAAGAATAGTAATAGTATGATAATGAGAATCACATTGAGTGTTTCTCTAAAATAGCTGTGCATTTAACAGGAGACTAACACATTCTTGCAGGAGAAATCTTCAAAATTCTTTTCATTGCAGTATTTTGCTAACTGAAAATGCAAATTTTATTACTAGTTTGTATGGCTCTTTATTTTATGAGCACATTTAATGCTTTTTCATTTGCTGATGCTAAGCTCATATTCCATAGTCATTCTTCCCTCCCTCCTTGCCTTCTTTTGTCCTTCTAGATTTTTCTTTGGAAATAAAGTTTTCTAAAATCTCCATAACCAGGATAATACATTTTCTTCGTGTCATAATATTGTTATCTCAGTTAAACCTCTTTCCTCAAAGACACGTTTTCACTCAGTGAACAATACTATCTCTTAAGGGGTATGATTCCTTCATCTCTTATTTAAAACTCCATCTAATTTTTAAATTTTCTTTGAAAGCATTTTTCCCTATTTACCCTCATTCTTTCAGCATATCTCTTATTCTTTTTTTTCTAATGTCCAGAGATATTCTTTTTTTAAATTTTATTTTAATTGTTGTTCTTATACAGTTTTCTGTTTTCTACTCCCATCCCGTCCCTCTGCCCCAGCCCTCCCCAGCTCCCTCCCATTTCCACCTCCCCCTAGCTTTTGTCCATATGTCTTTCATACTTGTTGCTCTAATCCCTTCCCCTTTTCCCTGGATATTCCTATCCCTCTCCTCTCTTGTTCTCAATTTCAGTGTCTTTGGTTATATTATGCTTGTTTGTTTGTTTTTTTTTGATTAGGTTCCTGTTAAAGGTGAGATCATGGTATTTGTCTTTCACCTCCTGGCTTATTCAGGAGTAAGAAAAGGAAAAGAGGCTTAGAACATCTGAGCATTATATCTCTTATTCTTATTTGAAGATCTATTGTATAGTTTTACCCACATAATAACTTAATAAGCTATTTTTCTTATATAATCAGTCCTTATTTATTAAGCACCTACTATTTTTCAACCACTCATTTTACATTGGAAATAAAATGATGAACAAAATGAACATATTCCGTCTGTCATAACACCCTTCCTTCTCCTCTCCTTCCCTCCCTTCCCATCTTTCCCTCTCTCCTTTCCTCCCCTCTCCTCCCTTCGCTTCTCCTGCTCTCTCTTCCCTCCCTTCCCCAGTATATAGCAAATAGCTTATTCTTTGCAAAAGCACTATATAAAAATATGATCATTTAGAATACTTGCTAGTGAAATCTGGTATGATATATAAGTGAAAATAATTGTAGTTTCTTATAATATTGCTAAAATATTAAAATAAATTAGTTGGCTTCTAGGACATTTGATATACTGAGTATGTGATTTCTACTAAAAGAGTATAACCTTTATTCAGGGCCATGTCAAAGTCTTCTTAACTTTGTATCGAAAGAGTAAGATTGGAAAAGGGAGCTTTTAAACTACACCTGTTTTAAGATCATTGTTGTAATAAAAGTGCTCATTGCAGTTAACATATTTAATTACTACATACCAAAGAGAGCTGTACTTGGCAACATTTTTGTTAGTGTCGAGGTCAAATTAATTGAGTTCTTGAATTGTCTTGGTAAATATCCTGTCATTTTTTTCTGATCTTCTCTATAATTATTATAAATTAGTCAGTTATTTTATTTTCCCATTATACTCTCTGAAAAATCACCACTCTAGATGTCAAACACAGAGGACCTAAAAAAGTTTTTACATTTGATTCCTTCTTCCCTAACTGGCAGAGCAGAAATGATACTGCTTGTTGACCTCTCACCTCTTCCAAAAGACAAGGAGGTTTAATTAATGAATGAAGAACCTTGCAATTAAAAATGTAATAGGCACAGTGAAGATACTTTGTGTTTGGTTGTAGGTCAAGGATTATTAACTGAAACATCCAATAGTCATGCAATGTAGCATAACTCATGGGGAAACAGTGAGTGCAGAAGTAATGGAGGGTCATGTCCTTTGGTTCAAAACAAAATCAAAGAGGGTAACTGTCTTTCTTATCTGGAGTAGTATTAGCTCAAGTTCACTTTCTCATGGCTGTATTTAGTTTATGATGATAACCATTTGTTACAGCATTGACTACTTGGTCAATAAAAGAGTAATTTTGCAAAGGTGATGAAAGTATTTTGGTGCATCATAATGTGTCTTGATTTAATCAAATGACCATTGAGACATACATTATGACTATTACCAAGAAGAAAATAAATATTGGCACATTATATGTCCCTAAAAAATTGAATTATTCCAACAGAGAGCATTTTACATATTTAAAAGCTGTGAATACATTTAATCCAGGATGGTCTCATCTACTGGCCCTGTGTTTTCTGAAATAAATTATTTCCACATATGTACCAACTCTGACTTTTACAGGCTCTTAAAAATTAAACAAAACTATTTTGCTGTGCAATTTGTAATAAGGTGCTTGATGACCAATTCTTTATCAAGAAGAGGATTTGTCATTGTTCAGTATTATTTTCCCATCACTGATCTTGCATAGTTTGCATTTTGAACCTGTTCTATGGTTTCACAAAATCTGTGGCATGCAGGGCATTAAGCATCATCTATGTGACAAGCACCATGGTCTGGCCTCAGGAGATTCCCACGAATGCAATTTTACCTTTGCTTCCTCCGCACTGATCTCCAGTCAGTGTCCTTCCAGTGCAATGCATTGTGATACTGTCAGGAATGTAGAAAATACTCTGGATCTTGTTACACTGAATCAAGTAGCTGCTTTCTTTGGTTTTAGGATGTATTACATCTTGATTCAAGTTAAAGTTAAAAACACAAGTCAAACCACCAGCTATCTAGTTGGGTAATCGTTAAAAAGTAGTTCATCAGACTCGGAAAAAAATGAGTCAGGAGAGACTTAAAGAATGACCGGGTGCGGAGTGTTTGTGTGAGAGATACTTTCTGGAGTGTTGATTTAAAAAAAAGATGTTCATCAAATGTGAGACGATACTTATCACAGATTTAATTAGTTTGTTATTGGCCTCTGAAGTCTTAGACCAAAAATAATATTTGCATAAAAATACAAATGTTTTTATATTTGTATTTGTGTTTGCTCCTTCTCATCCTCAACAATTGCTCCTGGGTCTCTTTGCAGAACTGCATACCTGCCAAAGATTGAAATGAATTAACAGAATAAAGAAAAGAAGGGGTGTTATTTTTAATTCTGTCCTTATATATTTCTTGAATATATATAATATATATTGAAAATTCATATAAATATATTTGGAATTTTTTATGAATGCATTTTACACTATTAACTTTTTTACAAGTCCTCATCCTTGTGTACCTATTTCTTTGTTTTCCTTCATGGCTGTCTCCCATTGAGATATTGATAACACCCTGAATTGCACACCTCTTTGGTTGTCTTGCCCCAATCCATTGCTTCTGGTAAAAATCATCAATCTGATCATCTTAAGGTACATGTATATGCTCAATATCCGCAAATGGATATCTAAAGCTCAGTTCAATCCCTTGAACTTCAGATTTCGCTGAGACATGAGAATGAGCCTATACTCCTATACTCCTATATTTACTCCCAATATTTACAAAAATATTGTCTAACATTTTAAAATGTTTACTTAATGTCAGGTGATATACTAAGTACTTTACATATATTATCACAATTAATGGTTCAATAAGCCTCTGAGCTATTACATTTTCCATTTTATATATGAAGACAACAAGTGTCTAAGAGATAAATTTCATGGCAAGGTCACAAAACTATTAAGTGGAATAGCTGAGGCTGGAAGCCAGTTGTGTCTGATGCCAAAGCCCATCTTCTTAGGTGTGATTTATGCCACCCCGGTTTCTCACTGCAGACAGTAATACCACCTTCCACCCCGCTATGCAGATCTGTAACCTGGGAGCCTGTCTGACCCTCTCTTCCCCTCCAGTCCCCCACCTAATCAATCACCGAATCTAGATAAGGTGAATCCTAAATACCTCTCAAAGATATTTGTTCTTATATGGGCTTTTTAAAATTTTTCATTTTCTTTTTACTTTTCATATAGTCTCTAGTTCTTTTTTTCTGCAATTTTTGCTTGTGCCTTAATTGGTCTATTTTGTTTTCTGTTTACATAACTCATCTTCAGAGCTATAACTGGTATAATCTATGCATGAAAAATTAACCACACCCCTTTCACCTGAGCTCCTCATTTTACTCTCTATCCAACATTGAGGAAATTGGGAGAGTCTAAACATAGTACCTAACCTTGTCTATTTCTTGTTTTTCTAGGCTCATTTGAAACACTGCCAGACAGACAGACAGACACACACACACACACACACACACACTCACGTACATTTCTTTGCTGCTTCTATTTATTCTCTTAGGATTATTCCCATTCTCCTCTGCTAAAATACACTCATATTTGAAGACTCGACTCAAAAAAAGCTTTAAAAGCCTTCCTTGAGTTCACCATACATTCAAAATGAAGGGGTGATATCTTTTTTCTTTCATCTTGTAAGCAAATATTTAATATATTGATTTATCTCTCAATTTAGACTATAAGCACTTGAAAGAATCAATAGGGAATGATTCACATTTCAATCTTTGAATCACATAATATGGCATGTAATAGACATTTAATTATGCCTGGCCTGAGCTAAAATATGTTATACTAATTATATAAAATAGATGATTCAATGAAAAATCCAGTAATGTGACTAATTAATGAAATAGAGCTTATGTTGTCATTTTTTGGCTTTGGAATGTTTGTTTTAGTTATAATGTTTAATGTTAATCATATACATTATGTCACACACATTAACATACATTGCACATGTTAATTACATACATAATATATTTTAACCACATGCATATGTGCAATGAAGGTACATATTTTAGATGAGTGAAGAATACATAAGGATTTAATTTTTTTCTGTATCTCTAATAAAATTTAATAAAACTAAATATTAGCTAAAATGCTTGGACTTGGACTTTAAAATAAAATTTACGTAATTTTACATTAAATTAAAGTCTAAGGACATTTTGGGAAATCATTAACAATCTCTGTGTATTTTGGGGGTCCTAAAAATAATTAGAAAGATAAAATATAAGAAGGGGTGCAATAAACAAAACAAAAAGTGTATAAGAAGAAAGCTAACTATTAGATTTGAACATGAGAGATAATATTAAAATTAGAAACTGCTGCTTTTCCAACTATTCTGTAATTGGGTATTTTTCAGTTATAATAGAGAATTAGGAGAAATAAGTATCATTTGAAAATGTAAAAGTAAATAAGTCAATATTCTGTTTTTTTATTTTATTGTTATTTAGTTACAATTGTCCTATTTTTCCCCATTGACTATGCCTACACCATTCCCCACCATTCCCACAGTCAGTTTCCCCTATTGCTCATACCCATGAGTCTTCCATTTCTGTTCCTTTCCCTGCCCTTCCCCTTCTTTCCCTTGTTATTGCCCACCACCCCTCCCTTCTTGTCACTGTCAGTTTGTTCTTTATTTTCAAGTCTCTGGTTCTATTTTGCTCACTTCTTTGTTTTGTTGATTACATTCCACTTACAGGTGAGATCATATGGTATTTGTCTTTTACTGCCTGGCTTGTTTCACTTAGCATAATGTTCTCCAGTTCCATCCATGCTGTCACAAAGGGTGGGATTTCCTTCTTTCTTTCTGTTGTGAAATATTTCATTCTTTAAATGTGCCACAGTTGTTTGATCCACTCATTTGCTAATGGGCACTTAGGCTGTTTCCAGCACTTGGCTATTGTAAATGATACTGCTATATATTTTAACTAGGGCTTATTCAGATTATGGAATCATCTTTAAGTGTAAAGCTGATATATATATGTATATATATACACATATTTATGATAGATATTGGAGACATATATACATACAATTATATATATATTTTTTTAACTTTAGATTTTTTAAACTTCATAAAGATCCCATTAAGTAAGCAAGATATACAGAGTCCAGGGTCCAGCAGAAGCAATGCCTCTCGAGTGTGGTTGGTAGGGTAATGGTATGAGTGTAATACTTTATAGTTTTAATGCGAACATTTCTCCTAAAATGTCACATGGTGTGCTTGAGTGTGATATTATGTTACAGAATTACATGCTTAGGATTTTGTGATAAAATATTTTATAATAAACTAGGGGTGTTATTTGTGCTGGACCCTGTGTGTGTGTATGTATATATCTTATACAAATTTCTAGTTTTAGAGTTTTTAAACGACATAAACATCTCATTGGCCAAACAAGATATATGTCCAAATTCAAGTCCAAGCATGGAGAAGAACACAGGGCTCTGGCTGTACAATTTCATTTCACTGGAATGAATTACTGGGGCCTAATTAAATCTATGAAATAATTTCAGTGTTTTCTATAAGAAATTTAAAATCCAGGCATTCAGGTTTCTTATTTATAAAATGAAATATATCTTGAAGGTGATATGAAAACTTGAGAGATATTATACACTGTATGAAATAGTTTTTATAATGTGTCAAATAGTTCTTAGTTTATTCAACACTTAAAACATTACCTAAGACTGTAGATAATTAAGTAACCTCCTCAAAGTCTTCCAGCTAATAATAATGACAGGAGCAGAATTTAAATTGACTTATGTCTCAATTAGAAATCTATACTTTTCCTCACTGTAGTGTGCCTCCTTTTCCAATAATTCATCTATTATTAGGGGTCCTTTTATAGCAGAAACATTATGAATTTGACCAAGCTTTGTTTTATTCCTTTAATGATGAGAACCTAATTTTTCTTGAGGTTGCCACTTTGGCCTTTATAAAAGTTGGAAATGGCCTTCACCTGGCCTCTTTTTGATAATTCTTGTTTGAACCATGGAAAAATATTTTTATTTTTTAAGATTTTTTATTTATTTAGTTTTAGACAGAGGAGAAGAAAGGAAGAAAGAGAGGGAGAGAAACATCAATGTGTGGTTGCCTTTCACACACCCCTACTGGGGACCTGGCCCACAGCCCAGGCAGGTGCCCTGACTGTGAATTGAACCTTTAACTCTTTGGTTTGTAGGCTGATGCTCAGTCCACTGGGCCACACCAGCCAGGGCTAGAAAGATATTTTTAAAAGATAACATTTTCTCCATCAAAGAATTTAGGTAGTCAATAAAATCTGTTAATAATATAAATATAATAGAATTTATTTGTTAAGTGAATGAAAACATATACACACATACAGACAGCTACCATGGTCACCATTCCCAACTTTTTAATCACATAACGCAGTTTTCACTTACATTATTCTTGTGAATTTTGTCCTGTCTAAATGTACTTATATTACTTTGTACCCCCCAAAAATCTTTGGTATTCTAGCAAAGATCATTGTGAGAATCATGACTTTTATCCATTTAAGATCTTATAATCCAGATCATTTGTTTGTAGGTCCTATTAGTTTATCTGATAACCATAAATATTTATTTCTTCACCTACTACTTGTGCTAATTTCTAAAACACTTAGATCTTTTCACCACATGCTGTAATTAGATATATAGTCATTAAAATCAAATTTTCAATTTTTTTCAGGTTATCACCTGTTCCTTGTGTTTCATGCTGACCAGCAGCATGTATATAACCTCAGCTTCAGACCAATCAGAGTATGAATACAACAGGGTATAAAGCAGATCTCAGCAACATTCTAAAGAAACAAAAAAATTCTAAAGATTTCTTGTTTTACCAAAAAAATATAATTTAGATAAGGCCATTAATTCAGGGAATTACATACTTTTTAAAATATAAGTTTGCCTAAGATTATTCCATCTTTTCCACCAATCTGTAACCAATAATCTACAGAGATATTATTGACAAAAAAATTATTTCTTTTTAGATCCCCTGACGCATGAGCCTGAGATGTTTTTAGGGTAAAGCTTTGCAGTGATTTATGCCTACTGTCTTCAAATTGTTTTGCATTTTCTAACAGAATTCTTCACTCTTTTTACATGTATCTGACTCCCAGGATAGAGCCATACGATCCAATTGTGGTAGGCTCCCTCAGAATGCAGGGCTTACTGGATTTCACGATTGTGGGACTGGAGAACTCATACCCATGGAATTTTACTCATAAAATAGTTTTTAGTAAATATTGAGTAGATGCAAATGAATATTTGTAAACCATGTGGTAAGCACAATGAATATGGACCCAAGGCAGACCAGTGTCAAGTACAAAGTTGGTATCATTAAGTTCAAATCTCCCGGGGCACCCTTTACAGTTTCCACTTCCCATCATCCTTTCAAAGGCATTTATTATCCTGAACTATGAGTTTATCACTCCCTTGCTTTCTTTCTAGGCTTAACAAATGTCTACCACTTTCAACAACATATTGTTTTAAAGGTTTTTGGTTTTTTTTAATTTACTGTAATGATTGATGCTGTGTGTATCCTTTTTAAGGAGTGCATGTATAGTTCAGAAAGGCAGGATGTTATAAAATAAAGAACATGTTGAAGTTAATAGGAATATGCCTCGGTTTGACTATGGGATTCTGTAATTCTTAAGCAAATTATTTACAGTTCCTGTACCTCACTGTCCTATTTATAAAATATAAAGGATTAGTCACTTCATAATGTTGAGAGGATTGAATGAGTAATGTATTTAACTAGTAAAGATAAATGTTTGGCACATAGTAAATGCTATATAAGTTACTCTAATAGCTCCTTTTTAAAGATTAGTTATTTCATCATGTTGACGTATCCAGCAGAAGGATTATATGCGGTAACATGATTGCTGATAACCTGATAAGCCAAGTTCTAAATTTGTGCAATGTCCTTAGGAGTCTAATCAGTAAGTATTGTTGATATTTTACACTTCATAAATTTTAGTCTTAGTTTGTCAGTTTCCAGACCGAGAGCCAAAAAAACAAAACAAAACAAAAACAGAAACAGACTCAAGTCTGACTATTTACAAATTTATTTGGGGGATCTTGATTTTTTTACACCTGATTTTCAATAGTAATAATTTATATATTTCGATTCACTTAATATTTAATAATTTATTATAATAAAGTTTATAATTTGTTATTATGTATTTTATTAAATTTAGTTCTAGATATTGCCTTTTAAAAATTATATTCTAAATGGCATCTAAGTGGCTATATTTACTAATTGTTGCTGGTCTGTAGAAACCCAATTTTTCACTTGATTTTTATTTTTGACACTATTACAGTGTCCCTACCCACCCGCCTTTGCACACCTCTACCCAGCCCCACCCCCCTTTTCTCTGGCCATCATCACGCTGTTTTTTGTGTCTATGGGTTATGCATGTATGTTCTTTGGCTAATCCCCTTACCTTGTTTCATCCAGTGCCCCTCCACTTTCCCCTAACAGCTGTCAGTCTGTTCCACGTATCCATGCCTGTTTCTATTTTGTTCGTCAGTTTATTTCATTCATTAAATTCCACATATAAGTGAGATCATAGGGTATTTGTCTTTCTCTGATTGGCTTATTTTACTTAGCATAATAGAAACACATTTATTGAATATTAACTTAGTGCCCAGCAAACTTGAAAAATTGTTTTAACTCCCTAATATATCTACAATTATAATAGTCCCTGAAAATAAGTTATATCATCTGTGAATATTTTTTCTTTCCAATACTTATTAATTTTACTTGCTTCCTGAGTTGGCTGGGACCTCCAGTACACAGACCAGTGTAAACAGTGATAGTGGGCTACTTTGCCTCCTGCCAAAATTGATATGCTTAGTGGTTATTGATTCTGACTAACTCATCAATCAGTGAACAAGGTGTATCCCACAACATATATCAGACTGACAATTGTTAGCATCTACCGATCAAGTTACCACCATTTCTTTTCTTTTTTTTTTTATGTTTGCAATGCTTTTCCCTTGTTCTGCTCTTTGTCACTTGAAATCTGTCTACAACATGGCTGCTAGATTTAGCCTTCTAAAATGAGTTAGGTCATCATTTCACTATACCAAGTCTGCTCAGAACCTTTTAGTGGTTTCATGTTTCATTTAAAGTAAAATTCAGTGGTCTAAAATGCAAACCAATTGTTTAGAAGTCTCTATAGGATCTAACCCTGCCCACTTTTCTTTCTGTCCTAATTCCCAACTCATTTTGCCCTTGTTCCATCCATCCATCCACCCATCCACCCATCCATCCATCCACCCATCCATCCATCCATCCATCCACTGATGTACTGACTGTCCCATATACTCACTTCTAGCCATATTAATCTCTAATGTTTCCTAATCAAACCACAGAAACTCTCAGTTCAGGGCTTTTGTATTTGCTACAAACCCTGCCAGGAACATATTTTCATTAGATACTTGCTTGGCTTACCTTTTAACCTTCTTGAGGTCTCCATTCAAATATTATATTTTTGCTCTGTGTATGACTCATCCAGTGATCTTATTTAAAATTGTCACCCTGACCCACAGTCACAAAATCTTTCCCAGACATTACTTAACATATCTAGTCGATTGTCTCCTCCTTCAAAAAAAATATGTACGCATATGTACATACTTGTATGTGCAAATTTGCACACGCTCCATAAAAACAGCTTTATTTCATTTCTTCTTATAGCATCAATGTCTAGAACTGCAAATGGCTCCTAGTAAATATTTAAAATTACTATTGAATGAATGAATAAAAAAAGAGATGAATGGACGGATGTAAAATTATAGATATAGCTCTACCTATTAGCAGATACTGTTTTTATATATTTCTAGGTGCATACAAAATTAGAGTTTAAAACTCTCAGGAGAAGTGAAACATTTCCACATCACATAACACTGCATATTATTTATTTACCCTTATTTTCTGGTTTATTAAACTTCTAATCAGTTATGTCTGAAGTACTATTAAGCAGTCCCATTTACTCTTAAATTGCAAATATTTTTCTTATATCTTATTTGTACTTTAGTTTCCTGTTATTTTTCTCTTTATTATTTATTTTGTTTTATTTAATATCTTTAAAACATTGAACATACATTTTATTGCATTTGATAGTTCTGCAGTGTTTACATTTGATTATCTTGATTGCATTGACTCATATTTAGGTGGCTTGTTACGTGTGTGTGTGTGTGTGTGTGGTGTATTATATTCATACTGGTCTTTCACTATTCTTTCACTATTAAATGCAGGAATTTATCTTTCACTATTAAATGCAGGAATTTCCTGAGGTCTGTGTTGGTCTAGCCTTGCTCCAGAGGGGATTTGCATTTCCTTCTTCCAGGTACTCGATGGACCGTTCAAATCTACAATTACGAATTTATTCAGATGAAAAGAATTTGCTAGTGTAGATTTTCTGAGTCACCCAGTTTTGTATAGGTGCAAACATATATAAAAGGTATGTTTGAATGAATCTCTTCAAAGCAGACTTTTTTCTTTCCCCTTTTTTCTATCTCCACTCAGCTTCAAGGCTCAAGACAGGATGCACTGCTGAGCTGGAAGTGTTGGGTTAACTTCCAGCTCAGTGTTCTGTAAGAGGTACCGTTCCTGTCCAACTTGTTATTTTAGGTAGGACCTCTTTGTCACTGTCCCTTTACCCATATGGCAACACAAAAGAGATTCAAGGTCATGGGTGGCGACACCACCAAGGTGTATGCCTGATTGATTTCCTGCTTACGTGCTACTTTGTTCTTAGCCTTTGGTTATTTCTTATTGTTTCTAATTCACTGTTTTATTTTAAAAATATATTTAATTAAAAGCTTTTGAATTATTCTATTAACTGGTCCAGTTAGGTTTCCTAGACTGCCATAAAAAGATAATAAAAATTGCCTGAAATCAATCTCTTAATAAAGTTGACAAACTATGCGTATACAGATATGGACACTGAAAGCAAATTATTAGCAATATGATATATGTTAGTAGCCTTTTAAAACAACCAATTGGATTCTATTCTCTAAGCATGTTTCAGGACTAATGTCAAGGTACTTCAATACCTCAGTTAAATGTTGCTTATGATCAAATGACTGATGGTGAAAGGAAATTATACTTACTTAGATTGTTCTGTCTCTCTCCCCAACCATTAAGATCTTTGAAATGCTTAATTTTGTGTATGTTAGCATATAACATATCTGACCAGAGTAATTGCTTTTAATATTTAGTTTTCAAGCACTGTTTATTTCAGAAGGTGTCATTGCTTTCTCCCTTCATGTCACTATACTGAAGAATGGCTGAACAGATACTAACATGGTCATTATCCTCCATCAGTGCCCCTTCCATTCAGCGCATGCACACATATGTCATGAGACACAGGGTAGTTACAGAACACAGAATTGTTTCAGTAAAGAACATGTCGTGCAGGTGAGAGAAAAGGTTACAGGGAAGATGGGAATGAACAATGGTAGTGCTGGTGGTTAGAGGAAAGCTCTGGTGAATCATATGCGATGTGAAACAAAGGGAACTGCTTGTTATTGAAACTGTGATAGGGTGAACCCTCACAGGAGAGTAGAGCTCACTGGCGTCTGAGAGAATGAGAGCAAGATAACAGGTCTGTCTTTGGAGTGGGTCTGAATGGCGGCCTTTACAGCGTATTCTTAAAGCCTCACTAGGACTGCATGCCTAGTATAATCGAAAACGTAGCTTTGGAAGGCACACATTGCTATTTGTGGAGGGCTTTTGATTCTGATCTAGTTTCCTGATATTTAAAAGGCATTGTTGTATATATACCATGCTTTGCTGCAGGGTGATTTTTACATTCTATTTTTAAGCACAACCTACATACTACACAATCTTTCCACTTTTTATTCTTCAATACCTTTCACTTTCCATGGTCCACAAAATCTATTTGAGGTGTACCTGGAACATAACTAGCAACCTGCCTGCAATTTAAGATGAACAGTATTCCGGTGCCAAGCTGGGCTGTGCAATTCCTTTTGTACATGAGTTATGATATTAGTGAATATAGTTTTATAGTTTTATGCTATAAGTGATTGGTGAGTTATAGTTATAAGGAACTTATTTTGTATAATATATGGGTATTTCTTCTCAGGGGATTAAAAGTTTATTAAGATTATATAACTTAAACATACATGTAAAACATTACATGTGGACTTCTGGTAATGTTATTAGAATTAAAATAAATTTTTCCTACCTGAGAGACTGGACTGCAGGAACATAGAATTTTCTAAACCAGTGGACATGTAATACTGTTAACATTACTTTCATTTTATTAGAACAATTTGAAACACATTAGATTAATTTTATACTTAACATGTTTTGATTTGTATTAAATTCTTTTATCAAATTCATCAAGATGATGAAATCTTTAAAGAATTATCACCTATCAGGATGATATGTATTTATTGGATTAAATACATATGTTATTTGTTCAGATCACATTTGTTTAATAGAGGATTGCTTTTTTTATGTTTCTATGTATTATGTAATATGCTATATTGTTTTTATAATTACAAAATAATACTATGATAAAGAAAAAGGATGTTTACTATTTCAAGATAAATTTTTTTCAGATTATTAACAGAAAGGAATCACAGAATTCACAGAAGCTATTAGGTGAATTTTTTACTAACACACATTTTATCGCTTTTTTATTATTTTTACTCTTCTTAAGATTGATGAATGTTAGCTCAGTCTTGAAAGTTTTCTCCCCATCAATGTGTTTAACAAACTTTAAGGATTTACATAAAATTCAAAGTGCTATTCATGTTCTGTGATTATTAACATTAATGTAACAATTAACCACATCACATAATCCTACTCATGTTATAAATGATTCCAGCATTAACATCATCAAACTACATGAATAAGTTAAAAGGACACTTTTGAAGGAAAATGAGAGGAGTACTCTAAATTCCAAAGTATTTGCTTGTTGTTTGATGTGTTATTCTGTAATTTTTATATGTAGACTTTTTCTTATTATTTTATGACTGCAGGTATTACCTCTCTGTAATAATGTATCAAGTTCTTTAATGCAATCCATGCATGCTAGTCAAATAATTATTGGCTTGAATAGAACTAAGAATTTACATTTAAATCATAACATACAGTTTATATACTTTTCCTAATGAAGGACTTTGAAAGTCATGATTGAATTTAGATATTTTATTAGAACCAAAGATGGACTAGCTAAATAATCAAATCAATATATCTCATTATAGAAATTAAATGAATACATGTAAAACTATGATTAAAATGTCAACTGACAAATATCCACATACTATAATTTTTAATTAACATATATTTTCATTTATTTTTATGTAATTGAGATATTTGTTAGTCAAATTATTAAAATTTTTATTTTGAGTTAAAAATATTTGGCTTATCAAACTTAATTGTATTATTTTATTTTCAAAGCTTTTATGTAGAAAATAAGCAGGCTCTTTAAGTTACAGGCTTCTAAGGTGAATAAAATAAACTTGGAAACCTGAGCAAAAATACATCAGTTGTATCATTTTCTCAGAGTAGACACATGATTAGGAAAAGCGTATGGGGAAGTAGATTGATTTAGATGTGAATTAAATAAGTTTAATTTTAAAAGAGAACCACTATTCTAAGTAGAAATGTTGAGCAAATAAAAGAAAATAAATGATTACAATTTGGTATGAAAATGCTATCTATAGAGGAATCATTAATAAAGAAACAACTGTTTCTTTCATTTTCTGCAGCAAAAACTTAGAGATATGCTTAACTTTTGTATTTTGCTCTTACATTAGGACACCCTCCACTCAAGTATCAGGGGACTGACTTGACAGAAGCTTAGCTTCCAATGATTTCAAGTGTGTGTTGGCGTGAGGCCCGTGAGTCCACCTGGGGACTCAGGTAGGAAGGCTCTGCCAAGGCTGTGATAGCTCAAATTTTGTCAATTTGTTGTCTCGGACCACATCTAATCAGTGATAAAGTGCTTTAAAAATTAGTATGTTAATTTAGTTTGCATGGCAGAAAGTAAATGGTTTTGCTCTCTAGTAGCTCTATTGGTTTAATGGTCCAAGAAAACTAGATGCTTTCCTCCACGGTTCATGTCAAAACTGACAAATCGATCTTTCCTGGGCTGCTTGCTACAATATTCCCATTTGCCTTTTCAGCCTTACTGATTAGGCAAGCTCTCTGCATCTAAGAAGTCTAGCTATTATAAAGTTTGTGAAAGGAATTCTGCATTCGAGGGAGAAATAACCTGTGTGTCTTATGGACAAGTCTTAGTCTGAATGCTGTCAAAACAACTTTCTCAGGAGAGTTGATCAAGTTTCCTTAGTTTCCATTTCTTCTATTAATTGAAGATAATAACAGAGCCACCCATCACAAAGCAATAAAAAATTCAATGTTCTTCAAGGCTCTTAATTTTAAGCAAAATTTAAAATAAGAAAGTGGCTTTCAAGTAATGGTAGCAAGGAAAGCAATGAAATTTACTTGTAGAAGCAAGATACTGATTTTATTCTTTATGAAATATTTCTGGTAAAAAATCAGATTAAAAATAAAAACGGTCACTCTTTTTTCTACTGTAAGTTCTGCTCATACAGGGCTTGACCTTCAAGTCCTTTAATTCCCTTCATAATTTGTACATTCTTTTTATCCAAGCCTAGAACATAGCCTGTTTCTCCCCTAGTTCTATGACCCATGTAATTTCTTCTTGTTCTTTCATGTTGCAGTTTATTAAGTTTTTCCCCTCAGAGTTTCTTTCTCTAGATGCACATCTCTATGTAATTGGTTCTTGTAGATCTCCCTATTTCCCATCTCATAATCCTTATTCTTCTTAATTGTAATTACTTGTTGCAAGTTTTATTTCATCTATTGTAACTTACACAAAGAGAAAGACTCCATTAATCATGTCTATTGTTGCATCTCTAGTTTCTATGCTAAAATCTCTCAAATAATAGACATTCAATTATGGGAGAGTGGCCAAAGGAAGAATAATCTATTTACTACCTTACAAACTCTGTTCAAATTTCACCGTGATTAGGAGGTTGCCTTCTGTGAAATCAGCTGCATTGGTGATGTGCCTGTCCCTCCTGTTTGGTGCAGAAGTTGGATGTTGTCATCACCAGCTTATTCCAGGATCGAATGCGAGCCCTTGGTTTTCATTTTCTCCTCCTTAAGCAATAGTCAGGCCCTCTCCTCTTTGCTAGAAAAACAAGGTGTTCTGTTAATATTTTCTGACAACATCGACACTTCTAATATTGTATTTCTATATCCTTTATTTATCTCCTAAAATCATCTGCAGAACATTATGTCTAATTTGTAGGGGTTTGTATTGTGTATCTTTAGAAATGTACTGCCTTTGTCCTCGACACCACTCTTTTAAACATACACATCATTTTATTTACATACGTAAATGATCTACTAATCATTGTGAGCAGTATGTTGTCAAATTAGACATATCAAGTTGGACACTAAATTTCTGTAGTTTCAACAGGTAAAACAAGATTTGAGAACAGACTGTGGTTTTGTTCTGAAAACACACATGAATCACCATAAACAAACAAAAAATGCTGGAGATAATTATCCTTAGCTAAGAAAAACTTTTTTGCAATTTCTGTTTTCCTTAAGCCCTTTAAAAATATTTGGATTTATATCTATTGAAATAAATTATTTGTTAAATATGGGATCAATGAATTAATAAATATATTGTTTTTATGAATTTTCTTATCCCAAGGAGATATCTATAATCCTATGAATATAGTTGTCAATTTCTTATCATTATTTATATAATGATTAAAATAGCAAGCACTGAATTCTTAGTAACTACTTATCTATTTAAATATGTAGTTGCTATGAAAATTTGATTCTAGATTTAAATAATCTTAGTGAGGCAAGAGAGGCATTTTCATGTTTGACTAACACATATATTCATTATTTATTTCTGGTATTCTAAGTTGACTGACATATATATGTATACACACACACATAGATAGATAGATGATAGATAGATAAGTTAGGAAAATGTGATTCCGAGATTGTAGTTATTGTCTATTTCTCCTTAACAATATTATCATAGATTTAGAGGCTCAAAACAACATGCATTTATAGTCTCACAGTTTTGGTGGGTCGGGAGCCAGATGGTATGGCTTAGCTTGTGCCTTTCCTCCAGGTTCTCACAAAACTTCATTCAAGGAGTCGTCTGAGGCTTTAGTTTCATCTGAAGCTTAACTGGGGAAGAATCAAGTTCTAAACTCACAGGGTTGTCAGCAGCATTCAGTTCCTTGTGGGATCTTGGACTGAGGGCCTCAGTGTCTTGCTCTGAAATGAATGACTGTAGTCTGCTGTCATCTCCTTGCCATGTGGGCCACCTCAGCATGGCTTGTTGCTTCCAAAAGACCAGTGAGGGGGAGCATATCTCCTTAGAAAGCGATTTACTGCCTTATATGACATTACTACAGAAATGACATCTTCATTACCTTCTGTTGGTTAAAAGGGAGTCCCAGGTTCTGCCCTCACTCAGAGAGAAGATCACCAGAGGTGTGAAGATCATGTCAGGGATCGGAGGCACCACCTTGGTGTGTTTTTGCCACAGAGATCAAAAAGTAAGTTGCCATAGTGGTGCGTGTAAGGGAGAAGGGCAGCATTTTACAGCTGAGGTTCTAAAAGGTGTAGAGTGTTTACACACGGAGCACTTATTGTTAAACTTCAACAGTCTTCTTTTCATGGCACTATCATTTTATCTCCTGGTGATAATTAAAATTTATAATCTGTCCATGTTAGTACATGTCAGTACCCAGTCATCCTTTGTGATGTAGGCTAATAATTACGCCACATCTCCCAGACAGACTGCAGAGCCAAGAGGTTTTAACTCATATCCTATACCTCTATTCATTCATTTACAGTTGTATTAACAAAATGAGTTCACTCTATGTTTTTAGCTCTTTCCCTTAATCTTGATATTCCTACTGGCCCCGCCTCTGATTTTGTTTTTTTAAATGGCACCTGAGTCATTGTCTCCCTCATAACACCTAAACCAGTTTCCAAGTTTTTGAGCGCAACACCCTTGTGACGGCAACCCCTTTCCCACTTCTCCCCAAACACAGTGACCGTGTATCTCTTCGTCCCTCCCTCAGAACGTGTCAGTGTCCTCCGCCACATGCGTTCACCGTCAGTTGTCATCATGGCTCTCTTACACTTAACTCCTTCCAGTCACAGATTGTTTTTGTGTTTACTTACTACTACTAACTCTCTTTGAAACAATGACAACTAAATCCCATTATTTGACTCTACACTTCATTCCAGAAGGTTTTTTTTTTTTTTTCCCCTCCCAAAACCTGATGGGCCATTTTTTCAATTTCATTGAGGTCAACTTCATGGACCTCCAATTCTATGAATCCTATTCACTGCATTTTTCTATCCCCCCAACATTAGACTTCAGTTGCATTACAGAAATTAATTTGTGGAACTCCCTGCTTTCCTTGCCAAATTCAGACACTGTCCGCTGCCGGTCAGGCAGGCTGCAGGATGGAGAATCTGTGTAGTCCTATTGGGCTCCCTCAAAAGGGGTCCTGCACTTGGTTTAATGGTCCCATTGCAAAATTCATAGGAATTTTGTCTTTAAACATAAGTTTTATAAGTGAAACTGAGTTGGACAATGGAGCATGTGCATTTGTAGAAGAGATGCACTAAAGGTAGTAGTGCACGTGTTCAAGATCAACCTTAATGACCAAATGCTGTGTCTTCCCCTTCGCAGCAGTGGCATTCCCTGTCAATCTACTTTCCAGCAGTGCCCAACAATATGTGATTTGCATAGGGTGTCACATGTTTTCATAACTTTCTATACCCCATCCCACAAAGAGTTAAATATTTCCTTATCCTGATAGAACCTGAATTCATCTTAGAAATACATTTCTTAATATCCAGCCCAGCAAAAGCAGAGAGTTGGGGTACTTTTCTCTGTCACTCTTTCTGCTCCAGGTTTACCTTTTTTACTCCAAGCGTCTTCTCTACGCCCTGTCATTGCATTGAGTATGACCAGGAACTGATCTGACAGTAGATGAGGTTTTTTTTTTGTTTGTTTGTGTTTTCTTTTTCTCTGCAACTCTCTGTAGAAGCCACTGCCCTTATGTATGATTCTACTCTTCTGGGTTATTCATTTCTCTTCTCATGGCTTTCAGTCTGTGACAGTCCAGTTCCTACCAGCCCCAGGATCCTGCACTAGCTAATACGGTGACCCAATACCCACACTTTGTTAAAATAGTTCCCTTTAAAACTATTTATATAAAAACAGTGAGGACATTTCCCTGTTTGAAAGCCACCACCGGCATCATCCTTATAGGGTTCCTGTAATCACTTCCATCTTTGTTTCAATAGCGTTCCTCCCACATGCCTCTGTTTTGACACTGAGCAAACACCGGCACCCACAACACATCACAGTGACAGCGGTGGTGTACCTATTCACCCTCAGCTCTGAATGAAACTCCTCCATTGATTCTGATCTAATCTGGTCAGAATCCATGTTGTCTCTTTCTGGTCTATATAGTATAGCTATAGACCATCATGTTATTTTATGGCAAGATTTTATGTCAACAAGAACAGTGCATGGCAGATTCACCACTGTAAAATCTGAAGACCATGCCCTGTCTTCGCTCCTCTCCTCTATGAGTGGAGCAGAGAAGAGTAATGAGGGAAAATGGGAACGACTGTACTTGCGCAACAATATTGTTTTTAGTTTCCCTTCCAGTTTTTGTGCTTTATCACTCTCCAGATAAACCCACCATTTCAGTTTCTAATCGCTCTCATCATAACTCTTCCCTTCTTTAAGTTTTAGTAAGTAACATACTGCTGAGCAAAGATGAATTTTGTTTTCCGATTTAATGTTCACTGTGAGAATAAAAATGTCCCTTGTAATAGGAGTTTAAGAAAAAGAAAGATGTGAGAAATAACACAGCGAGCAATCGTATTAATAAGTGCTAGTATAATCCTGATTCATTTGTTCATTTTATCTTTACCATTAACCTTGAAGTTACTTGATGTTTAGGACTGTATTGTATTAATCTGTGCGTGTTCATGAATTAGCATAGTGTGTTGATTTGGCTATACTTAGTAATCCTTTGCTGAGTGAAAGATATTGGAATAATTATCAGGCAGATTTCTCATTACTAGTTATTTTCCTGTGAGTTTCAACATTTTTTTTTATCTACTGCGCTCATTGAATAAATAAAGACTAATTATTTGGGAGATATAAGCTTATTTAGTTCATCCTGGCTGTGTTAAACTAAAGATACAAAAGCATAATTTATACTATATTAAAATATCCTTTGTAAACAATATGGGTGTTAGTTCAGTCCATCAATGTAAATGAGTTTTATAATACCAAAATAGCATATAAGAGCATAAAGTTTAAGAGATATATTCTGGATGTTCTTAAGTTGACATAATTACTTTTATAAACTCTACATGGAAGATGTTAACTATTTAAGACTTTACCATTTTAACTAGTAGATATTTTATTGGTAATTGTATAGAAATACTTTACACCCCTACTCTGTTAAAAGACATCAAGTAATTAAACTCTTCAGAAGCATGTTTTTAGACTTTTATAAAATCAGGTTTTATATTTTTAAAATATGAGAATCAACCCTGCTCAAAGAACTCAAAGAACAAGATTTCCCTTATTTCTTAAGCAAGTGCTTTCCTGTAATGTTTTCTTTTGAGTAAATCAGAGCCATAGATTTTAAATTTTGGTCTGCTAAATGGATTGCTGCTTTTTTAGTTTCTTTTTTTCAATAGTAGTTATTTTTATCCACCACAGCCTGCCTATATTAAACTTTGCTTAATGTTTTTTTTTTTTTAGGTTGAACACAGAATATATGAATTTATATATTTCATATATATGCACACATATTTAAATTATTTTATTCAAAGTGTTTGTATTTAATTTTATACACATACAGTTCTTTCTAGAATATGTCTTTTCTAAGGTTTCTTTATTTTACATTTTTATTGCTAGGCCTGACAAAGAATAAGTATAGAATTATTCTATATTCAGAAGTCCCAATATACTTGCCTATATGTGCCTATGATCATTTACTGATTCTTGTAATACAGAATGATCAACTTGTGAGAAGCTTGTTCAAGTAGCAACTGACAATTGATATGCCTTCAGGAATAAAATATTAAAATTTCTTAAGTATTGCACTTTCAAAAGATTGTACTTCAAATGAAATTTCTTCAGTGTCAAAAATCAAATAACATAGCTGTGGAGCCTCAGAAAAAATTTAAAATACTTTTCTTTCCATCAGCTGGATTTGAAGAATTATTCCTACCTTATGAGTTAGGTATTTCTGGTCTTTTATAACCTATTTCTCAGTGCAACTACTTCAAAACAACTAGCAAAACTAATATATTATGCATGTGCTCAATCTGGAGTTGAATATATAATTTTAAAAAGATTTTGCTTATTTATTTTTAGAGACAGGGAAAAGGAAAGAGAAAGAGAGAGAGATATATTGATTGGTCTAGTACGCATCCTACCAGGGACTGAACCCACAACCAAGGTACATGTCCAGACCTGGAACCGAACTTTTTCGCTTTACAGGACAGTGTCCAACCAACTGAGCCACACTGGTCAAGCTAGAGTTGAATAATTTGGGAAGATTTGCCTATTAATATAATTATATAAGGTTACCATATTTAATAACAAAGTAACTAAATTATTGGCTGTTCTCTTTATCCCTAGTTTCATAATAGGTAGTAATAAAAAATTTACCATAACAAGCCACTAGCTTTTAAAGTAAGTCCATTAAAATCTCATTTACTTTTATTTTTTAATGTTCAGCAAAGTGAGCCTTTTAAAACCCCTGGAAAAAAAAAAAACACATAAGGATATCATTCACCTCACAGATTCATCAAGAATGATTTGGATCCATTTAGTATGTAATAAGGTACTTTGTAAAGCAGACAGTTTGGTCTCTAAAGTATCATTTACCTCTGCTTTAACTGATTTCATTGTGTTTACAGGACTATTTAATATTGAATAGGGAAAGGAGTACGTAGCTACCATGAATGTGATGAATTCTTATAACACGCAAATGAATTCTTCCTGTAGATAATGTAAATCACTCTAAACAATTGTGTGGAGTCTATTATCTAATTCAATTTTTTTGAAATTGTATTACGTATGCATGCTGAGACAGGGTTTTTTTTTTTTCTCTATATGGTTTAAATATTTGCATCAAGGGAGAAACTACCTCCATTTTTACTTCTTTATTTGAAATTTACTTAATTGGATATAATGTACAGGTTAATAGTCTAAAAATATGTAAACATTAATATGGGCATGTATGCACTCAGAATAATGTCTGAAATTTCAGAAAATAAAACAATGTAAATGATACCTGTCTTTATATTGCTGAAAGTTAATACTCTTAAAATTTTGATACAATGCCTTAAATGTGATTTCCCCTATACATATTAAATTTAAATACTTAATAGCTTTGTAAATTCACTGTTACATGCCCTTACATTCAGTTTTTTCACTGAAGACTTACCTCAAGGTTTTATATGCCTAAAACACTTTAGTAATATAAATGCAATTGATAAATTTGGATAACTTTCCTTTGAAATATATTAACTATACCAAAATGATATAATAATTTATAATGCATATCTAATGATCACAAAATAACAAAGCATATATATACTCAAGACTCATATTAAAGATAGAAAATCAACAATACCTTTTAAACTTTTGTCATGCTCTTTCTCAATTTCATTCTATAGCCTACCCTTTAGATGTTAATGTTCTGATTTTTAAATAATCTCTTTTGCAAACACTAATAAAAAATGGTTAAAAATAAAAAAATAAAAATAAAAATAATCTCTTTCAGTGTTTATTTCATTCATAAACTATGCCATTTAACTTTGAATACATTTTTTGTGTAAATGGGGTCATTCCACAAATAATGTGATTTTTAGGTCAACCAAATTGACCCATGAATGTATAGTGTATTCACTTTCATACTGGGCAGTACATTATGCAAACATAGCTCAATTTATCTGTTGTTATTTTTCACATGTCTGTTTATATTCTATATGTTTCCTTTTATTCTATGAACATAATGCTATGAAACAGTGTAGATATACAAATATTAGTCTCTAGGAGTAGAAATTGTTATATCATTGATTTGTAAGTCTTAAAATGTCAGATAACATTACATTGTTTTCCCAAGTTACTATACCATTTTACATTCCCACCAGCACTGTAAAGCATTTCTACTGCTTCATAACCTTACCCACACTTGATAGCTTTAACTTTTTCTAGGTGACCTTTTGATGTTCAGTATTTAAAAATAAAAGGACAGGAAAGAAAGAAAGCACACTTACTTTGCCAATCTTTACTCAACAAGTTAAATTTCACAGGCTCATAAAAAATAGGGTATGTGCAATTTCCTAATTATGTGGCACTTAATCTTATTCCATCCATAACAGTTCATTTTATGTTTTACATATAAACTTAAGTAAGCTATAATACCCAATTGTTTGATCAGTCATTAATCTGATTTTGTGAAGGTATGTTGTGGATGTAGTTAACATCTACTATCAGTTGACTTTAAGTGAAGGAGATTAAACCTGATGTGAATCCCTTGTTCCGTTAGTTGAAGGTCATAAGAGAGAAAAAAAGAATTTACAGAGAAGAAATTCTATTTGAAGACTGCAGTATCAAATTCTGCCTCAGGTTCCAGTCTGCCAATCCACCCTCCAAATTGGATTTCAGAGTGAAGATTGCAACATCACTCTTTCCTTAGTTTCCTCCTGACCTGCCCTATAGATTTTTGGATTCCCCAGACCTTAGATGATTTTGAGCCAATTTCTTAAAATTTCTTTCTTCCTCCCCTCCCCTGCCTTCCTTTCACCTTCGGTTCTTCCTCTCTCTCTTTCAAAATCGTCCTCCTCCTCCTTGTCCCCTTCCCTCTCTCTCCCATACACACAACTTTAACTTTCTTCTATTCAACAAAAGAGAAATAGGTTTGGAGAACAAACTTTGTAACAGTATAGCGTACATGTAGAGATATAATACCACATAAAAGTAAAATATTTGTTGAAATTCAAATGTAGAAATTAATTACTCCTCTATGCTTGAATAAATTTCTTCATTGTTCATCATAAGCAGGTCTTTAATTTTTAAACAATAGCACTTGATTTTTTCTGTAAAAAACATATGGACTGACAATATGAATAACTGTTGAAAATTCATAGAAAGATTTGGATATATCTCATAAATAGTGTCTTGGTAACTACATACTCTGCTCTTGTGTAACTAACCCGCAAAAATTGCTTAGACCCAAATTTGATTTGGATCTCAAAACGGATAAAACCACACACATAGCTCGGTGGGGGGGCGAGGGGGATGTTGAGCTTTATCACGCACATGATGATGCTTTGGGGGAGTAGGGAGGCTCCAAGCACACCCAGCAGTCTTGAGAGAGGAGGGAAATGAGACTGACCTGGTTGTTTAATGGTGGATAAGGAGCGGGCCCAGTGTGTGGTTTTGCTTGTGTGGTTTGAACGCCCAGCTGATGCTAAAGAAGGGAGCATCAGAGCTTCTGCTACAGCTTCTCCAGATACGGGATGGAAAAGGAAGGTGGGAGGATATGGCTAATATGCTCTCAAGGGTCCAGTCAAATACGTTTTTAAAACAGTCACACTCTTCACTATATATGTGTTGTTGTAGGAATTAAGTGTATGGTGAAGCCACTGGAATTTATTTACTTTGTTATTCATTGATTGAAAGAGAGAGAGATTATAGTTTATTTTAATGGGATTTTTGCTCTTAATAGTCCTTCTAGTCTAAACTACTCTGGAGTAATTGCAGTATTAAAAAGAGAAAAAGTCTGCTTATCAAGTTTTGAGAAATTTTACTGACCTTACAAAGCTTATTTTTAATTATTAGGCCTTCCACATCCTCCAGCACAGTTTAAAAGAGTAAAATTTTACAAATTGATTCTTTGGATAAAATTTTAACTTTTATTACTGAAAATGTGTTAGACTAAATAACTTGAAATAATGCCTGATAGAAATTCTATAAAAATAGTCATTTAACACAAAACAATACTTTGAGTGCAGATAAAACTTGAGTGAGAGAAAGTCCTCCCCATTGATACAGAGCACTTGGGGTGATAAGTGGGAAAGTTGGCGATGGAGCTTCCTGGGGTGGGGTGGGGGGAGGGTCGGGAGGGAATGCTGAGTTTTATAATCTAGAGGCTGGGGGTTTTATATTTAAGGCCAAGATCTTGGGTCCTTTTGATGAGTTTCCAATTCAAGTTTTACAGAAATTCATAACTTTGAGACCACCGGCAAATTGAATGAAACTATGGACTGGAAATAATTTTTTAGATGATACCCTCCACTATAAAGTTTCAAACTCTTTGCTCTCCATAGATTCTGTTTGGAGAAAAAAGAAAATGTTTATCTTAAGAACTCGGACCATGGATTTGTGTTTGCCTTGTTTTGGAATCTAATTTATACCACTTACCTGGAATTTCATATTCAGTTTTACTAAAACAATTAGACATAGGTTAACAGAGTACAATTAATTAGAAGAAATAACTCCAGGACATGAAATGATGCAGTCTATCAAGATTACAATGTGGAAAATATAAGCAATAATAAGGAAAGAATTAGATCTATACATACATTTAACAGAAATTTCAGAATAAAAAATTCAAGGAAATGAGAGAGGCAATGGATAGAGTAAATGAATAAGAATCTTTTTAATTTTAGAATGGCCCAATCCAAATGAAACAAAGGAAATCCACATCTAAACATCACAATGAAATCACAGAAGAAGGAAAAGAGAGAACACCCCCCCCCAAAAAAAAACCCTAGTAAATAGTAATAATAAATAATACACACTTATGCCCTGGCTGGTGTAGCTCAGTGGATTGAGTGTGGGCTGCAAATCAAAGGGTCACCGGTTCAATTCCTGGTTAGGGCACATGCCTGGGTTGTGGGCCAGGTCCCCAGTGGGGGTCACATGAGAGGCAACCACACATTGATGTTTTTCTCCTTTTCTTTCTCCCTCCTTTCCCCTCATTCTAAAATAAATAAATAAAATTTAAAATAATAATAATACACACATATAACAATAAGAATGTCAATAATGTTCTCAACAGCAGCAGTTGTGATGGGGCCAGTCAAAACTGTCTGTAGCATCTGAGAAGTAATTGTCAAAAGGTTCACATTTATGGATAAAAATATACATAAAATTATTAAACAATAAGGGTGAAATGAACTTTTTTAAAAATAAAATTCTGAGCAAGTTATAATTCACCTTCAAGGAAAATAGTTATTAAAGAATATGTTTCAGAATTATAAAAAATGAATGCTAAAGAGAGGACAAACAACTCACGATGTTTTGGAAGGTAAAGTTGATAATTGTACAAGTAAATCTGAACAAGTGATGAATATTTAAAACAGTAATACAATTAAAAGTTAATATGCTTCTCCATTTTCTGCACCTTTCACAACTGCCCTGCCTTCAAAAACATATTAATGGAAAAAAGAAAAAAAAAAAAAAAACTGTGCCACAAGGCATTAGTATTTGAAATACCTTTCTTTTTGAAGGTAGGAATAACTTTTGGAAACCTAGCACTTTTTCTCTTTAAACAAAGTTAGTAGATAAGCTATATATAGTAAACATTTGGGAAGGTTATTCTATTTATAAACTTTACTCAGAAAGTGAAATATTTTTGCTAAGACTAAACATAGAAACAGGACATTAATAGCACTGCAGAATTTAAAAGACAATAAACCCACTAGCCAGAGCAAATCAAAGAGAATTGGAAAGCAGTTTCAAACGGGCATAAAATATTCACCATGTTAAAAAAAAAGTCTCTTTTAAATTTGATGGCCTGGGTAGCTCACACAAAATCTAATCTGTACTGGCTATCCAAACCTGGTTTGTCACTTAACTGATGAAGGCTGCATTGTTAATAAGTACCTTTAGCCCAAGGAGACACCCATGGGGCTCCATCCTCTGATGTCCTTGTATTGTAACTGAGTCTGTGGAGATGAAAAACAAGAGAATCCTGACTGACCACTTCTAAACTGTAAGAAAGAAAATAAATTCCTCTGATCAAGAAATTTCAATTTAGTTTCACCAATAGTATATTTGCTATTACTTTTAAATCTTATACTACTATAGTTTTCCCATTTCAGTAATAGCAGAAAAAAAAATACAAGTCATAATTGAAATTGCATTTGTAACAAGCAGATTGCAAGGCACAAATGTAGGTTTTCCAACAAGCTCTGGATCCATGAGTCCCCCCAGCTGAATGAGCTACTACCTTGTAAATGTCTATATAGTCTAGTACATTAAATTATGTGTATATATACATATGCATTTCCAACTATGAAAGAATTGTTCAATGTGTTCAGTAAACATTCATTTAATGAATGAAATCAGAGTGCCTTATGTCAAATGTAAATAAATACCTTTTGGAGACCTCAATAAAATAGTTGTTTGGAATTGCCATAACTCAAAGAGAAAAGGTATTTTGAAATGGTGTTTTATATGAAAATTCTCTTACTATAATATGCCATCATCTCTAGAAGACAATAAAAGTTTAACAGCTATTTCTCCCTGTTCAATTTAGTGTATTAATTCCTAATAATTAACTTTAGCAAGTTAATACAAACCCATTTATATACTAATATACATGTATATATATAATAGAAAGTGCTAAATACTATGAAGATAGAAATTTCAAATCATTTACAATGATTTTATATCAGCAACTTCTAAACTAGCCTATTTGTCTTAGGGAATTACGTATTTCACTACTGTATTATATGTAATGTTCTTATAATATATAATTTCATGATATTTTTCTAAATGATTTATTAAATGCTAAGAAGTGTTCACATTACAAATTAATTTTCTATACCGAGAGGAAAATGCTTAGGTTCAGTAATTTAATGAAAGCAACATATGTAGATAGTTGATTGTCATGAAATTTTTAACTACAAAATAAGCAGAAAGCAATTAGAAACTAACTTATATGTAATTATTAGAGAAAGGGTTTCCAATATTAAAACAAAATATCTGCATAACATGAAACTACCAACCGATGCGATAATACAAAATTAATTTTTGCATACATCTTTTATTAGACTATCTTGTGAATGCTTTTGAGGTCACTTTGTTAGATTGAAGCTAATATCAAATTAAATACTCCTCATTATATTCAGAGACATTTTTGTGATAGCAATTAAATTCAGTGTGTGTGTGTGAGATAATGTGTGTATAGGTATATGTATAAATATATAAAATTTGTATTTTAGACAGTCGATCTGCAAATCAATAATAATTTTCTTAAGTAGCACATAATAAAATCAGTTATAAAATCATAGACCTCATAGGAGATAGAAGTTGAGGTAGTTGGATTTAGATTAAAAATGAGGAAGAAGATATATAGTGAGATTATCTGAAGAAGACAGGAATAGATTAAACATTATAAAATGAAACTGAGGACAACCTGTGAGATTTTTTGATGAAAGGGATAAGAATAATATATAAGTTCAAATTAGAACCAAAAATAAATGAAAGTAGGAAGGTGGAAAATAGTCTGTTCTTCTGTTATAAGTTTTCCTAAGGCTTCCTGAATAAAACAGCTGGCGAGAAAATGTTCACTATTTAATAAGAAATGACACTGAAATAACAATGTGCATAGCACTATAGTGAGAGACTGTATTACATTATTTATTCCTCAAAAGCAACCTTATGAGCCAGGACTGCTATTTTATACATTTTACACGTGAGACAATAAAGGCCTATATTTTCTAGGAATTACTCAAATAGTAATAAACTCAAAATTTCAAACTAGATATTTTAATTTTCTATTAGAAATTATATATCATTAAAAACTTGGGAATTAAAAGTTGAGTGAGCTAAAAAAAAGTAAAATCCTCTAGTATTTAAGCAAAGACATTCTTGATTATGAGTGCTCTTGCAAATCTTTCATTTCTATACCAATGATGATTCCTTCTCAGATTTCACCAGTCACTTCTCAAAAATCTATTGTTTTATTCTTATGTCTTGTTCTGCCCTTAGGAGTATATTCCAAGTGTGATACATCACATTTCTTATTAGATCTAGAAGTCAATTAATATAAGACTAAAGTTTCTTGCCTGGTGAAAAGTACATACCACCTCTAGTATATAACCTAATAGTCTCCTGTTCCTCCATTAGCCGCCCTTCCCCAGGCTTCTAATGTCTGACATGAATAATTCCACTCTTTATTCACTCTAGGTAATGTGTTGGATTAGACACAGGGTCAGCTTTAAATAAATGGTATTATTTTCTAAGACTTTTTTTCTTCTAAGACATGTCTCCTCATTGACTATTTTTATTTTTTGCATTTAAGACATAAAGAACAATGGAATTAAAAAAGAGAAAATCTAGTTAAAATAAAGAATTAAAAAATGGTAAGAGTTCTATACCTGATACATACGTAATTTTATTAACAATGGCACCCTAATAAATTCAATAAAAAGACACAAATTAAAAAATAAAAGGATAATATATATAGATAGATAGATAGATAGATAGATATCTGTACTATCTGTAAAACATGATGAGTATTGAATATAGAAAAATATATTACGTCCATTCTCCAAGGAGGGCATACAGAGGGCCCAGACACATATGAAAGGATGCTCAGCATCACTAGCACTCAAAGAGATGCAAATTAAAACCACAATGAGACACCACTTCACACTGGTCAGAATGGCCATCATAAACAAATCAACACACAATAAGTGTTGGAGAGGGTGTGGAGAAGAGGGGATCCTAGTGCAGTGTCAGTGGGAATGCAGACTGGTGCAGCCACTGTGGAAAAGAGTATGGAATTTCCTCATAAAACTAAAAATGGAACTGCCTTTGGAACCAGCAATTCCACTGCTGGCATTATACCTTAAGGATCTTGAAAAACTAATTCAAAAGTACTCATGCACCCCAGTGTTCATAGCAGCACAATTTACAATAGCCAAGCGCTGGAAGCAACCTAAGTGCCAACCAGTAAATGCGTAGGTCAAAAAACTGGTACATTTACACAATGGAATACTATGCAGCAGAAAGAAAGAAGGATCCCCTACCTTTCATGAAAGCATGGATGGAACTGGAGAGCATTATGCTAAGTGAAATAAACCAGGCAGTGAATGACAAATACCATATGATCTCACCTATAACTGGATCCTAATCAACAAAACAAACAAGCAAGCAAAACTTAACCAGAGACATGGAAATAAAGAACAGACCAACAGTAAACAGAGGGAAGGGGGCAGGAGGATAAAGGGGGAAAGAAGGGGAAGAGTTGTCAAGGGACATGTATAAAGGACCCATGGACAAAGTCAAAGAGTGGTAGGGTTGAGGGTGGGAGGTGGTGGGGGGGCAGAGGAGAGTGGTGGGGGAAAATGGAGACACTTGTACTTGAACAACAATAAACAAAATAGAGCAAGCCTTTACTATCCCCACCCAAAAAATAGTTGCTACATCAGAATTAAATCCAAAGTTTATGTTGGTAGTGAAAACCAAGATTAGATGCAATTTAATTACTAAAATGTGCTTGGAAAAATATTCTTGCAGAGATGTCGATATGCACACACATATGTCTTCAATCTCTCAGTCTATTGATATTTGGCATTAAGATGACATCTGAGTTGTTGGTGAATTTGACTTAGCTCTTGATACATATTTTAAATACAACTCTTTGCATTAATTCCCCACTACTTCTGTAACACATTACATAAATTTATTGGCTTTAATACAACACATTTATTATATAATATTTTGGAGATCAGAAGTCCTAAAATCAAGATACCAATGTCCTGGCAGGTCAGAGTTCTAAAATCAAGGTTCATTACTTTGGTGGTCTAGTGGAGAATTTGTTTCCTTTTCTTCCAGCTTCTAAAGGCCATCTGCATTCCTTGGTTTATGGTCCCTTCCTCCATCTTCAAAGCTCATCATGCTCCTCTCTCCAGAACTCATTTTTCCTCTCACACTTTGCTACTCTGGCCTCTCTCTTATAAGAATTCTTGTGATTATACGGATTCCACCAGAATAATCTCCCCATGTGAACATCCTTACCTTAGTCACATATGCAAAGTCCCTTTTGCCATTTAGGGTAATTTATTCATAGGCTCTGAGCATCAGTATGTGAACATCTTTGGGTGTGTGTGTGTGTATAAATTTTCTGTTCACCATATCATTTTTCACATCACTTTTTCTATTCTCTGAATCTTTGTCCATTTCTGTGAACCTTGCATTTTAAAATTACATAAAAAAAACAGGTTAGAATTAGATAATGACTGGATTGTTAGTCTCCTTACTGAGCATATTTCTCACGCCAGACATCTTAAAGACTGTTTATTTGATCCAGGACCTAGGCCTAGTTCCCCTTAAACTGTGCACAGGGTTGACAGCTCACCTGACACAAATCATGTTAACCTGTATGCAGAATTGTTTTGAGTACTTTATTCTGACAAAGCAGTGAGTATGGCAGACATTCAAAATCTAGTGGATTCTTCTAACACTTGAATTTTATTTTGTTTTTTACAAAACTGGCCAATCACCTCCTTACCTGCTTGTTGATCTACTTCTGGGTAAGATGAAGATTTATTGGATGGGGAAGCTTTCAGGAAGAAGGCAGAGCATGCAGGAAAACAAGGACACATGAGCAGTGTGGAATTTTCTGTAGTGCATTAAATATTTGGTAATGGTGTCACTTTGGCATGCAGGACATCAGGAAAGTTAGAGTGGGAAGTTTGAGAGGTAGACAGCAGCTAGCTCTAAAAAGGCCCTGTGTTTTAGTGCAGTCCCTCCTGTGACACTCTGGAGATGGCATTTAAATTACACAGCACAGTTGGCATGAAGACAAGCTAGAAAATGTGTAATGGTTCTCATAATCAAATCGAATTGTCAAAATAAATGCATTAATAGTAGTGGGGAAAACATTTTCACAAGGGCGCCAAGTGGTTAAGAACTCTTATCAGGACATAATCACTGTGGAGGAGGGAGGAATTTCTGGAAATGTGTGTGTCATTTTGGTGGTTCCATAAAGAAGAATTGGAAATGTACAAGAAAAGCAGTGAACAGTGAGAACACATAGTTCAGGCATTACTGTGTCTCTTAGACTTCAGCAAGACTTTTAAAGATTATATCATGGCAGTTCATCCCCTTTTTAAAGAATAATTCTAGACAAACTGGTCAATAAATGCAGTAGATTGATTTTGATTGAAATATCAATCATAAGGTTTTGATGATTAAGATACATCAATGTGAACTTGATGATAAAAGGTAGAGTTCCCCAGTTTGGTAAAGGACAGCATAAAATGACAATAGTCTAAAAAGATGGTTCTAACACATGTCTCCAGGACCTAAGTTTATTTCAATGCATTTCAGTAGTTGTAAACAGTCAAGTTATAACTTGAAAACTATAAAGTAGTTATCACCACCAGATGTGAGTATGTTAGAATGCAGGGAAACTTGGCATATACTTTATGTTACAAAATAGGGAATCCACAATATTTGAACAAAAAAAGAGAGGGGCCAAAACTAAGAACCATTTTAAAGGGAAAGATGTGATGTCTTGCTCCCTGGTCCAAAAAGCCAACCATACAAAGGATAGGCTCACTTAACAAGAGTGTAGCAGAGACTGGGGTTTACTTGACAGTGAGATCAGTGTGAATCAACAGTATGATGTAGCTCTAACAGACCTGATGGGCTCTTAGATTTCATGAACAGGAATATAGTAAGCAGATTGAAGAAATGATGGCATGAAGAAGTCTTGTCAATTCTGGGTACCATTGGTGGTTGGTGAAATTAGAATAAATTCAGGGAATGACAACTTGAGAAATAAAAGTTGTTGAGGGTCCCCTGGGTAATGGACACTTCATAACTGCTTTATAGAAGTTACTTTTTCTATGTCAGAAAAGTAAAGTAAGGTAGGTGCTGATGTTGAAATGCCTGTAGGTGACATCAGGAGAAGTGTGATTGTCATCCTCCAGGGGCTCTTGCTGGTACAGTTACTCTGATGATACAGCTTCTAGTTCCTTACTGCACAATTGGCCAGAGACTGGATTTCAGCAGCACAACAAAAACGGCTATAACTTTCTGGTGTCATTCAGCTTTGCCAAGTTTACAAAGCCAGGTTTTATCCCATTTGGCAGTTCAATACTTCTGAGGGGAAAACAAACAGCAATAGTAACTGAAACTAGAACTGATAATGAACCAGGCATTTCTGTTTTTTGGTCAACATATTTTGCCACCGTGTACATGATACCCCACACTTATTAAAAAAGTAGCTTGATGCATCTATCATCTTAATGGGTCTGGACTTGACATAAAACCACATAAATGCCCTGATTCATCACATCCTCATCTCTGAAAAGTGCCTCTATGGCACCATCATTGTTTACATGATCAAAATTTTTAAAATGTCCCCAATTAACTTTGACACACTATTGATCCCAAAATGCATCTTAATTTTAGACAGGTTATAATATAAACAAAATGAGGCATCCTAGAATTGATGAAACATGTTGTGTATAGTCTGGCCAGCCTGAAAAAAAGTCATCTTTACATTAGAGGGAATTTTCATATTTCAGTTCTAAAGCATTAAATATAGATTGAACTCTTAGCAGTATTGCTATTTACCTATATTCCTCTTTTTTTGGTGGTAGGTACCCTATGGTTGTATCCAAAATAGTGCCTAAAGGCATAATTTTTCTGTTTTATATTTCTAAAAAATTAGAATCAAGTAAAGGATATTTTCCTAGATAATAGGCTTATAATCCTCCTTTTCTGGTGTTGGACCTTCTGTTCTTGACTATCTCATACTGCTCTATAGACTAACAGGCAAGGCTGACAGGCAAGGAGGAGAACCAAAGGAAGCTTAGACTTATAGTTTTGACACATTTTAAGGAGAATATAATTACCACATTTATTATATATATGCTGTCCAGGAAAAGTCCAGCCATTGTTAATATAATGAGAAGAGTTTGCATGACATAATGTAAACTGGAAGCCAAGGAGAGTGGGCCGGATCGCACCTGCATGAACAATGACTGTAGACTCCATTGAGTGAGCATGTGTGTACTATGTGGCTATTGCATTCAAAATGACTGAGTAGAGCAATGAATCGGCATCAGATTTTACATTATGCTAGAACATTCCTCCATAGAAACTATTCCAATTATTTCACACACCTCCAAGGAGTATTATGAAATGAATGGATAGATTTTCTTAAAAGTCCAGTCTTAGTTTATATAACAAAAAAACATCTTAAGCTAAAATTCTCAGTAATGGGGTGATCTACCACAGTAAATGAGTATTACTTTCAGATGTAATGAGAAGACTCTCAATATCGTTCTATAAAGGGGATTGAATCATTAGATTCCTTCCTTCAGCAAAGACGTACTATCACTTTGTACTCGGTACAGTTTTAAGAATGGTGACTATAGCCCTGAAAAAGCTTTGATAGGATGGAAGCTACATGAATCATGTTCCTAGGTTATGATCCTCACTTCTCAAGTACTAGTATTTCATGAGTAGAAGGCTTTGGACTAATCCCTTTAAAGGCTGGCAAGTGAGCTACTCTTGGAGAATTGTAGGAACTATTGCTTCTATTAGTATAAGAATGTCTGATTCACCTGTAACCCACCACTGCTTCTATCACCTGTTTTGTTCATTGCTATCACTTCCCACCACCTTGACTAGGCTTTTTGCCACCCTCTGTCTTTTTTAATGGAAGGCTTATCCTCTCCTACATGTCACCCAGACAACAGAACGCAGTTTGTTTCATCTTTCAGTGAACTGACAATCACTTTAGAACCATTTTAGTATCATCTTAATTCACTTGGAAGACATATCTTTCTTACAAGTGTTGTCATCACTTGACTTTAAAACAGCCTTTTTCCCTGTATAAATTATGTGCTTATTAAAAGTTAAGGGACTGCCCTTATCCTAACCAAAAACTATTTATTTTGTGTCAGGTTGTGTCTGCATGTGATAGGAAAAAGGTAAAGATGACCAAATTCTTGAGTATTTTGTTAACTGAGAGTTTACTCTATTATGAAGGCCACTATGTGGGAAAAAGGTAAAATTTATTCTTACAAATAAATATATAGCTTTATCATTATAATATCATTGGCAAAATGAACTCACTTAAATTTTAGATTTCATATTTTACTATCCAAACTTCATAGTCATATTTAAAAAAGAAATATTTCAGTTATAAAATTTTTGCAATTTGAGAGTTCATCATCCAACAAAACTAGTCTATTATAAATCAGAGATGTAAAATCACAAAGTCTATGAAAGTTGTATCATGCATGAAATTAATACTTCTTAGACTCCTTTATGAGAAACATATTAAATCCAATAGTTGCTTTGTTCCAGAACCATGCAGACTTTACTGAAATAACTCAAAATTTGTCTCCCTTAACTAAAAGTAAATATCCTTATTAACATTAGTATGCTGATTATAAGTATTATCACACATCACTACTATATTTTAAAACTACAAACACGATTAATTTGTGTTTACAAATCTTGTTGAACTGGAGTATGTCCAATTATATCCTATTGTCCAAACTTGCGTTCTTTATCATGTCACTTTAATTCTTAATTGTCAAAGTGTTTCATTGTGCTGTGCTTTAACTGTATACAATACAGGATCCAACACAAATAATGCACTTTTTATTACAAAATCATAAACATATAGTTATGTAACATAATAATACATTTTAGGTGATACATTCAAATTAAAACTATAAGTTAGTACACCCTAATTATTACCCTACCAAACACACTGAAGCAGGCATTACTTGTGCCATATCCTGTTATATACAACTAGCATGAAAATCTAACCCGAGTCCTTAACCGTGATATAAAATTAAAACTACAGTTCCTTAGATTTCTATTTTTCTCTTCCCTTTCTCTCTTTCATTCTTTTGTTTCTTCCTTTTCCTCTTTTTCTTTCTCTTATTTTGTAATCTTTGTTGTCTTCTTTCTTTTTCTCACTCTCATATGCAAAGTGAAGATTTAAATTTATGACAATTTTTTTACAATTAGACATTTTTTGGGACAGCATGGATGGAACTGGAGAGCATTATGCTAAGTTAAATAAGCCAGGCAGTGAGGGGCAAATACCATATAATCTCACCTTTAACTGGAACCTAATCAACAAAACAAACAAGCAAGCAAGATACAACCAGAGACATTGAAATTAAGAACAATGTGACAGTAACCAGAGGGAAAGTGGGAGGGGATAACGGGGGAAGGGTTTACAGGAACAAATCTAAAGGAGCATGGACCAAACCAAGGTGGATGGAAGCAGGGGAGGGAGGTGAGGATGGCTGGGGTGAGGGGGAGTGGTGGGAGATACATGCAGACAATTGCAATTGAACAACAATAAAATAATTTAAAAAGTTAGCCATTCCAGAAAACCCTAAATAAACTATGATATGTATTCATCCAATAAATATGTATCAGTTACCTGGCATATGTGCTAAAGACATAGTCTTACATTTGTATATTTTTAAAAAGTGTTTATTAGTTGAGTTTTTTAAAAACTTTTGAATCCCATTTATTTTTACTTATCATTGAATTTTGGACTTTTTTAAAATGACATTTACTTTTCTTTTAAAACGTCATTTTTAATGAATCAGGCATGTTCCTTGGCCTGAGATTGCCATTGTTTATCCCACAAGCCTATTGTTGAACTTCCAAGTAAGTGTCTTTCTTTTACTGTTTTTGTTATATATAATAATGCAATGAAAATTTTTGAGAACAAATTTTTGCCAGCATTTCTTAGTATTTTCTAAGAAAGAGATCCCTGGAAGTAGAATTACTGAATCGTAAAAAACCTTCTTACTATGTTCTAAACCAAATTATGCCCAGAATATTATAAATAATCATTTTAGGCATCTATCCTACCTCCATGTGAATGTGTTCATTTCACTGCATCCTTGCTGATACTGCCATGTATGATGTTTAAACGTCTTACATATTTTATGGATGATGAAGATCTCTCTAACTGCTTTAGATACTAGGTGAAAAGATGAGCATTTGGGTATTTGGTGATGAGTTTTGTGGTAGTTTGTTTATTTGTTCATTCATTCATTCATTCATTCATTTTATTATTGTTCTAATACAGTTGTCCCAGTTTCACCCCCTTGTTCTCCCCTGCCTAGTCCCTCTGCCCCCTCCCACATTCAATCCCCAACATGTTGTCCATGTCTGTGGGCCATTTATAGTTTTCTTTAATGAGATTCTTCCCCTACTTTCCTCTCTCATCCCCTGCCTCCACCCCTCTGGTCCCTGGTATGTGCTTATTTCAATGTTTGAATCCATGTAGGGAAGCACAGTGGAATTATAAATGCGGGCTCCGTAACCAGACTCTGGACTGAAATTCTAGCTCTGATAGAATGAACTTAACTTCTTTTATTTTCAGTTATCTCATCTACAGGAATAATGGTATGGCCTTTCTCAAAACAAGAATGTATATATATAAATATACATGCATATACATATATGGATCCATACATGTACAGATAACATATACAAGCTGAAACAGTATAAAACAAGTTTTTCTTCATATTATGGTAGGCTGACTCTAAGCTGGCCTCAGTGACCTGTGCCTCCCCCTTTTTTATGCCCTTTTGCAGTTCCTATTCCTTGAGTGTGGCTGGACTTACTGACTAATCTCTAATGAATACGATACAGAAGAAGCATTAGTATATCACTTAGATTAGGTTACAAAAATAACTTTAGCTTTTGTCTTGCTTATCTTCTTTTGCTCTCCTGACTGCCCTGAGGGAAACCAGTGGCCATATTGAGAACTGGCTCAGAGAGATGTCCAAGGGGCAAGCATTGTTGATCCCGAACAATAGCCAGTGAGGATCTGCCCACAGCTATGTGAGTGAACTTGAGCACGGATTCCCCAGTTGGGCCTTCAAATGTCTGTTAGTCACAACTGACAACTTGATTGCAGCCTAGTGAGAGACCCTGAGCTAGCTGCGCCATGGAAACTATGAAATTATAAATTTCTGTTTTTTAAGCCATAAGTTTTGATATAACTTGTTATACAGCAATGGAGAACTGACATGCTACTGTTATATGTCTTTTCATATATAAGCACTAAAATCCGTTGAAGGAAAGATTGCAAATGACTGAGACACATAAGGTTGATAGGTTGATAGACAATGATTGCTCAGCAGTCCACGAAAAGCAGCATCACCTTAGTGGATCAGGAAATCATAGAGTAGGATACAAATGACTTTTAATTTAAATGTAATGAAATTGATCACATTAAAATTGAATTAGAAGCCTGTGTACACAATGAAATGGAACGTAAAAAATGCAATAGGAGAGAACAGAATAAAAAAAATCAACTTGTTATTGCAGTGATGGGGCCTAGTAACGCATGTGTGTTTCAGAGGTCCTGAGAACATGTACACATTTGGTGGCTTGCTGGAAGGACTCTCCGTACTCAGAGGCAGCTGTGCTCACAGCTATATTTTACTAACACAATCGATAGAGAAACAGATGGCTCAGGCTGAGTCTGGAGGAATCCAGGCACGCACTTCCTGTGTCCCTCTCCACCACCCTCTCAGTACACACACCAAATGCACTCCTTAATCTAAAAGCAAAATGCGGCAACATATGTGCAGCCCAGAAAGCCAGCTTGACACTCAGAGTCTAAGGCTTTTATTGGGAGTGGTCACATAGGAGCAGCAAACTGCTACAACTACTGAAATTTCAGACTTCAGGAAGGAAAGCAGGTGTTCAGCGGCCCAGGATGGATAAAACAATCAGACACCCAACAGCCAGCCAAGGGCCAACCCTTCAAATGGGCTTTTTGAAGATTTGACTTTAGAACTTCTGTGTTAACACTTACCTACACAGTTGAATGCATACATTTGAACTTTTGAAAATGACAACCTTTCTCTTCAGCAAGCCTGAAATGAAAAGACCCTTAATACTGTACTTTCCTCAAGGACCAACCCATGTTTTATCTCTAAACTTTGTCTTCATTTCTTTTTCTCAATGTCTACACATCAAGAAGGAAATGTGTTAGATTCTCATAGCTCTTACTGTTATCATGGATGCTCATTCTTACCTGCCCTTCTAACCCAGTGCTCTATGACAATAGGCATTTGACTCATCATTCCACACACTTTTAGAATAGACAATATAGTCATATATGCTTTCCCTTTGAGTAAGTGCTGGACTACAGTTGCTTGTGGGCTAAATTTGGACCACTGCCTAGTTTTTTAAAGCAAGTTTTAAAGGCACACAGCCTCGTCCACTTGTTATGCATTGTCGATGGCTGTTTTTACAATACAACCACAACACTGAATGGTTGCAAAGGGGACTTTATCACCCACAAAGCTAAAAGCATTTACTGCTTCAGACTTTTACAGAAAAAGTTTACCAAATTCTGCATTAAAAAAGCATAGTGGCTTGCACAAAAATTTAATAAATTTTCAGCTCCCTTGGAAAATAGAAGATTGATAAAGGAAATAGTGATATTAAATGTCTTCCAATGCTCTTATTCATTGATGATACTTGCCAAGTAACTGTGAAATAGTAAGACTATCGTTTCTCTCAAAGCTTCCTCCGAAATATTAGTGACTATCTTGTATATTGACTTAAGGCTTCTCTAAACTTAATGTCCTATTATCAGCAATGTTTATAGTCTTATAATAATGAACAGATATTAAGAGTTAAAAAGTAATAATCTGTTAAGAATTACTTCCTCAGAAATTCTGTTAATTCAATTGCAGACAAATATTTGGCAGACAACCAGAAATGGTAGAATAATAAATTTAAAGGATTGAAATTTTACTTTGTTAAATTTTTTAAAAGATTTTACTTATTTTGAGAGAAGAGAAAGGAGGGAGAAAGAGAAGAAATAAACATCAATGTGTGGTTGCCTCTCATGCACCACCTACCAGGGACCTGGCATGCAAACCAGACATGTACCCTAAGGGTGGTGCCCTAAGGAACCACCCTTTGATTCACAGGCCAGCCCTCAATCCACTGACCCACACCAGTCAGGGCTTGATTGAAATTTTAATTTCACTGGTCTAACTGAGATTCAAGAATATGTTCAAGTTGTCATTTGTCATCTTATATTTTTATAATCAATAAATATAACAAAAGTTTAAAAGATGAATCTAAGTTATAATCTGCAGCAATAACATTTCTGAGAGTTAAAAAAGTTCTAAAAGAAAGAATAAGCCACTACTGAAGAAAAGTAATTAAAAGCTGTTTCTATCATTTGAAGGGCCATGGAATTTATCTCATAGACCAGTGTTTCCAAACTATGTACTATTTTAGCTATTATTTACTTACAGATTTTAAAATTTATTAAAATTTATATAAATAAAAATTTTATAACAAGTTTATAACAATACTATGAATGTAAACTTCATATCACTACTATATATAGGAAGTATAAGCCAAAATGTATACACTGAAAGACTACTTTAAAATTTTAATTTGCTACCTATCAAGGTCTCTGAGACTGAAAAGCTGCTTTGTGTTACATCAGGCAAATAAAACAAGAGAGCTTATCTGGACACAGACTATAATGTGTCTAGTAAGGAGAATAGATTAAAGTGAAGTAGGATGGGCTGGTCAATGGTGAGTTTTCTCCAGGTAAGAAGTGAGGATATTAGAGAAGTTTTAGTAGAAACTTAAGGAATGTTTAGGAAGGGAAAATTAGAAGCACTTGATGGTGACCAATTTGTTTAAGGAAAATTCATGAGTAACAGTTGTGTATAGCTGGGTAGAGAAGTCTTTGTCCAAGCTAAAAAATACATGAAGTAGAGGAAGTTAAAGGGAAAGACAAAATAGAAATGTGAACTAGAAAGTGTCAAAATAGAGTGAGAAACTGGAAATACAAGTCTTGGAGTCTGGACAGAGGCTTGTATGAATAAACGAACACACACAAAAAAAACTAAAGAAAAAAGCAAGTCAATTATAATTAAATTATATCCATAATTAACAAAACAAGCAAGCGAGCAAAATACAAACAGAGACATTGAAGTAAAGAACAAACTAACAATAATCAGAGAAGAGGAGGGAGAGGGATATCGGAGGGAATAGGGGAAGGCCATCAAGGAACATGTATAAAGGACACATGAACGAAGCCAAAGGAGGCAAGTTCAAGATTGAGAGGCAGCAAAGGGTGGGGTGGGGACATAATGAGGGGGAAATCTAGACAATTGTACTTGAGCAACAACAGTAAATAAATAAATAAATAAATAGCCACAAACTGGTCAATGCTATATTTCTATAGAAATATGGATAAAAAAAAACTACATTGGCCTTTATAGGAGAATTTTATACAAAAATTAAATGATGTGGCTTCTGAAAAAATGAATGGTAGACTGAATACCAATATATTGACCATGTATAAGTAATAAATATAATATATAAGTACCTAATAGGAGAAATATTGAGAAAAATAATAAAGACTGATCCCATGAAGTACACACAAACCAGAAGAAACCCGAAGAAAATTTTGCAGTGGATGACATATAAATAGGTATTTGTGATTTAAAAGTCTTTGGAGTAATTTATCAATAAAGAATTTGTTCTATTTTAATGGACATAAGCAAAGAGAAAGAATACCTTAAAATAAAAAGATGATATTACCCTCTCTGTTGGCACATATTTTGCTTATTCAGGTGAGTTTTTGAGAACAACATGTCGAAGCCACTTGCTTCACAATATACCCAGGCACAGATTTGTTTGAAAATGTCTAATGTGGACCAGAACTTGTTACTATATTTCTTTCTTTTCTTTTGTTCTTTTAGCAAATCAAGTATATTTGTATATGTTTCTAACACTGGACTAATAATATTAACAATAGCAATAACAACATATGCTATTTTTATAATACACTTTACATTTTTCCAAGTAATTTTCAAAAATTATATCATCCACCATTATTTTCCAGAGTTGAGAGTTGCCAATTCTATAACTATAGAACACATTAATATTATGACTTTTAATTCCTTTACCTTGGAAAACCTGCTTTCAGTGAGTCATCTGATTTTAACAAGGCCTGTGTTAACCCAGTGTTCTTCATGGGTTAATTAAGCTAGAGTGACTTATGAACTCAGCAAAGGTCTCAGGGAACTGAGTAGAACTCATTCCTATTAATTTCTAGTTATTCACAATTTTGCCTTTACTTGGAGATAAAATTCACTGGAATACTGTTTCTCATATATTTATTAACAGAAATGAACTTTTCCATGGTATTTTATGAATTTTATTCCTAATTTAATATTTGGAGTCTCAGATGTATATCTATGAATGTGTTTCAATGCTTAAAAGGTCTAAAATGTAGACTTAATTTTGAATTTTGGACCTAAAAGCAAAATCTAGTCATTTTCATTGATATTAAAATTTCCCAAATTTAATTTTTTAATCATATCATAAAGTAGACAAGTGGTATTAACTTTTAAAGCATATAAAAATGACATCTGTCCTGGCTGGTATAGCTCAATGGATTGAGTTCAGGCCTGCAAACCAAAGGATGGTGTGATTCCCAGTCAGGGCACATGCCTGGGTTTCAGGCCAGGTCCCCAGTAGGGGATGTGCAGAAGCAACCACACGATGTTTCTTTCTCTCCTTCTCCCCTCCCTTCCCTTCTCTCTAAAAATAAATTAATAAAATCTTTAAAAAAATGACATAGAAGTCTACCTCAATTTGATTTTATATAATACTTAGACAAAAAGAACCAGATTTAAGGTACACAGAAGTTACTGGAAGTTCCTATTCAATTTATGCTTGAGCCTCCCATTTGTTCATTTCATTGTGAACACTTAAAGTGAACTCTCTAATACATGATCTATAGATGCTGCTCCACCAAGTCCAAATCATAGTTTTCACATGATTTCCAATTAAGAACAGATGAGAAACAAGGAAAAGAAAATCCTCAAATTTTATATTTCATAGGAAGATATCATCAAATAGCAATCAAATTTTGGACTGCCAGTGAATAGGTGACCTAGATGATAAATAAGGATATTTCAAGGTTCAAAGAAACACATTTCTTTTTGAACATATTCTTTCCAAAAATCATCTTCAACATTTCCGCTTGCCTTGCATTCAGGAGTATTCCTAGAAGCTTGAATGTCCCTCATCTCACCTTTCTTCCCTGGAAATGCATTCTGGCCCAAGAAGCAGGGGGAATTAATGGGCTCAATTACTTCGGACTAAAGAGTACAGAGTCTATTAGGGGGACAATTGCACTCACTTATCTCCAAAGCAAAGCTGTCCGGTGCTGCTGAGAATACAGTTAACAAAGCTTTTCAATTGTAGGTTGGAGCTAAAATGAAGAAAATAGGTCAGTAGATGGAAAGAAATGGGAAATGAGGCATCCGTTGGTGGGAGGAGATTTGAGGAGTGTCAGCTTAATAACTACAGAGACAAAGAAAAGAAATGGAGCAAAAGGAGGAAGAAAGGACGCATTGGCAAGGAGCCTCATTATATAAATTATACTTATTCTATGCCCCAAGCAGTTTTCACTTTCAATTCTTGTTGCTGAACCAGAAGATTTGTATCAATTCCAGGACATACAAAAATACTTCATTTTTGAAATGATTGTGGCCAAGCTTCTTGCCACAGTTTTGAGCAGCAAAGTTTTGCTTAGAAAAATCAAGCTTCATTTTTTTTCCTTATCTGGGCACAGCTACCTCATTTAACATACAATATTGGAATGCACAATTTATATTTGTACAAGGTTCAAATATATTTTAAACGTAGCAACTTGCATATTTGAAATAATTAGATGGCTGATCCTGATCATGTACAATATACCCAGATATTCACTCTTTTTGTCAGCATGGTGCATTTTTAGTGAAGAGAGAGAATTTATAAGAACGAACAAGGTTAAATAGTGCTTACTTTAATCCTCCCAAAACATCTTATTGTGTCAGCAGTAATTGTGTGTAAGCTAGTAGTGAGCTACTTTTATTATTGCCAAAATTACTATTTGTAAGCTATGAAAGCAAGTATTTCTATCAAAAGTATATGAAAAACTTTTAAATAAAATTATTGATGCCTAGATGTTCATTAATAACACATTTTAAAAGCCAAAATCCAGCATTATAAGCTGTCTATAACCAAATTTTACTTCTTTATAGAGAAGGTATATACTAAGATCCAAAGTCTGTGTGAGTCTCTGTAGATATAAAGATGAAAAATTATTATCTGTCTTCAATGATGGTGTTAATTACTGTATTTAGTTTTGATAATTAATTTATAGCATTTAAATGAAGATCTCTGATAAAATAGTTAATGAAGAATTTAAAATTAATTAAATGTATATTTTTAGTTTAGGTACACATGATGTAAACTTCAACTTGTCAAATATAAGAAATGATCCCTGTGAAATGTGTAAGTTTATGGTGAAAATATTTTCTCCCATGTGTCTGAAATATATTTAAATAAATAATTTGTAGACAACCATTTCTGCCATTTTTGTTCACTGTTTTTTAACTAGAAGGTTTTGATAAACACCAAAGAGTATTTGCTAGAAAATTAGAAACATTTAGATCCTAAGGTAGTTGTAAAACCTTTCTTTAGAACTGAAACACATACCAATCATTGAAAATGGTAACTCTAAGACAAACCCAAAGATTTCAAAATAATTTTAATTTTTGAAAGGTCAGAAACTGAATTCTTCTTGCTGACACAGCAAAGAATTAATTATCAGCAAATCTTTTAGAATGTAAGCAGGGTTTTATTCATAATACAGTCTCAGGAAAGAAAACCAGCCAGCCAAGTTGGGCCGGAGAGGCACAGGCCCTGGTCCCATTGTCCTGAAGACTCACATAGTTTATGGACTGAGGTGAGGGAGTCGCATATTGATTAGCAGGTAAATGTGGTGTCTGCTTTTCCCTGGGAGGATGTAACCACTTAAAGCTGGGCAGTGTGGGGGTTCTGTTTCCTCAGGTCATTATCTTTTGCCCCAGACCACCTCTAGTCATCTGATGTAAAACAGGTACATGACCAGAGGCAGTTAATCAAAGTTGAGGCAGGTAGCCAGAGTTATGTATAGGCTCTCTCGTGGACCCCCTTCATCCCTCCTCCTTTTGCATTCTCTAATTTCTCTTTAATAAAACCATCATAGATATAGTATATTATTTTAATGAAGGTAAATTCTGGACTAGCTTTCTGTCTTTTGCTTTGAAGATACACTTTTTTTAAAAGATTATTTTTAGAGAGGAGAAGGGAGGGAGAAAGAGAGAGAGAGAAACCTCAGTGCTTGGTTGCCTCTTGCGTGGGCCCCCACTGGGACCTGGTCCACAACCCAGGCATATGCCCTGACTGGGAATTGAACCTGTGACCCTTTGGTCCGCAGCCCACACTGAACCCACTGAGCTAGGCCAGCCAGGGCTGAAGATATACTTTTTTATACATGTTTCTGTTCTAAACATAAAATTGTAGTTTAGTGACCACTCAGCAGTTGAAAAAATACATTGTTATATATGAAAACTTGGAAAAAGAACAGATTTAGGAATGTACTCTTAAGAACTTTAGTTTTAGAACTTTCATGCCCTTTGGGAGAATGACATTGTAACCAAATTAATTCAATTCAGTAAAATCTGTTAAAATGAAGTCTCTCTAGAGAATGATTAAAAAGTTTTAATCTCTGAAATTAATTTGGGAGTAGAGATTGATTTTACATGCTGATTAAAAATAGCCCATTTTCTTGAATAACAATGGAAATTAGATAAATTTAAAGGTGTCGAATATTTTCACTTAGCAATATATTACATGTGATCATTGCCAAATACACTATGTTTATGCCTTTCATTCCACTTTTAATCTTTATTAGTTTTCATTATTTTTTCCATTACCACTTAGTCCCCTTATTCTTCCCTCACCCCAGCTATCACCACATTGTTGTCCATGTCCCTGAGTCCGTCCTTTTCACTCACTCCCTCCACACCCCAATCCCCCACACTTAGCTGTTATCCTGCTCACTATGAGTCTGTCTCTATGTTGCTTGTTAGTTCAGTTTGTTCATGAGATTCCACATATGAGTGAAATCATATGGTATTTGTCTTTTTCTGACTGGCTTATTTCACTTAGCAGAATGTTCTCCAGGTCCAACCATGCTGTCACAAATGGTACAGTTTTCTTCTTTTTTATGAGTGAGTAGTAGTACATTGTGTAAATATCCAGTAGTTGTTTTATCTGCTCATCTACTGGTGGACACTTGGGCAGCTTCCTTATCTTGGCAATTTTAAATAATGCAGCAATGACCCTGTGCTCATTTTTTAAGTTGGATTCCTCCTTTTTCTTTGGTGTTGAGTATTGTTAGTACTTTATATATTTTGCATATTAACTCCTTACCAGATGTATCAATGGATTTTTCTCTCATTCTGCGAGTTGTCTTTTTATTTTATTGATGTTTTCTTTTGCTGCGCAGAAACTTTTTAGTTTGATATAGTCCCATTTGCTTATTTTTCATTTTGTTTCCTTTGCCTGGGGAGATATATCCAGTAAAATATTGCTACAAGGAATATGCCAATAATAAACTAACAGAAAAGGAAATTAAGAACACAATCCCATTCAGAATTGCTTCAAAGAAAATAAAGTACCTAGGAATGAACCTAACCAATGATGTATTCAGAAAATTATGACAGTGATGAAAGAAATTGAAGATACAAATAAGGAAGCACATACCATGTTCATGGGTAGAAATAATTGACATCATTAAAATGTCCATACTACCCAAAGCAATCTATAGATTCAACACAATTTTTATCAAGATTCCAATGATGCATTTCACAGAATTAGAACAAATATTTTGAAAATTTATATGTAATCATAAAAGACCCCACATAACAACAGTGATCTTGAGAAAGAAGAACAAAGTTGGAGGGATCATGCTACCTAATATGAAATTATACTATATGGCAATGGTAATCAAAATGACATGGCACTGGTGTAAAGTGGACACATAGATCAATGGAACAGAATAGAGAGACAAGAAATAAACCTACACTTTTGTAGTCAATACTCGACAGAGGAAACAAGCACATACATACAATGAGCTAAAGACAGTTTATTCAATAAATAGTGTTGGGAAAATTGGATAGATAAATGCAGAAAAATGAAACCAGACCATCTTCTTATACTACATGCAAAAATAAATTCAAAATGGATGAAATTTTTAAATGTTAGACCTGAAATTATAAAAAATTATAGAAGAAAATATAGGCTCAAAACACTGTTTGTTCATAT